>UYYF01000559.1:0-11921 GCA_900618365.1 Thelazia callipaeda
TAATTTCGTCATATTTTTGGCTCCAGGTCAATGGTCGTACGAAAATCAATGTGCCTTTTTCAATCTTATTAATAATATGACAGATTTTACCATCAAAGTCAGGCACGGACGATGGAAGTGACATTACAGTCATTTTTTGCAAGAGCTAAGAACTGAAAAATGTTACTTTTGCAAGAAAAATTGCTGCATATAGTTGAATTTTACTTTTCGCAAACCAGTTAGATTGTGGATATCAATTATTCAAGAGTAGCGTAAACATCCTTGCTAGTTTGGTATAGAGATAAAAATAAACAGCAAATACTACGAAATCCTAAGAAAAGATGGAAACGTGAGCTGTGGGTAAAAAGTTATGCAGCAGTTTTATCAGACACATCACTAAACTTTCAATAATTATTTCCCGACAGTAAAAACTAAAAGTCCAGAATTCATGTTCTCTAACATTACGATTGTACTGTACTTAAAAACGGAAATATAGGCTCAATTTGTAGAATGCAAATCAGTTACCATCTTTGAATTACTCAAAATTGAACATTACCTTCACAAGGAACTGAGTGTTCTAACGCTCAGCACTTATGTTTTCTAGCAACGCGACCGACCTACAATAAAACACTCACAACAAATGGCTAATGCTGTATGCTTGACATTTTGACTGAAACCGGTTGCACAATATATTTGACATCTGGTCGCATCCGCATATGAAACGTTTCCGTCCGGTTTCCTCATATTGGATGAATGTTGGGATAATATTCCAAAGGTTGCAGGAAAATTACTTCCGTGTAATTGTGAAGCAGTAATTTGCTTTTGTCTACAAATAATTAAACATATCTAATCGTGGAAATCGTACAGCATATGTGTTTTGTATACATACAGTGTAAATTCACTGTAAGTTTTTGCGGTAACGAAGAATAGCGAACATTTTGGCCACATAATTCTATACTAATAATAATACCTCATAAAAGATTTGCGCTACAGTCACCAGTCTTGATAGTAAATATCGCATTATTGGTCAAATGCATAAGAAGCAAGATCTTGCATTGAACTATAATTAAAAGTTTAGAAATATTTGAGGTCATAGCTCTTTAAGGCCTTTCTTTCGTTCAAAAAACTGCTCTCGAAGGATCTATATAAATGAACACAGGTTGAAAAGCATTTGGTGGTGAGCATATATATATACATACATAATATCAGAGAGCGCTTTTCTCTTTACATTGCAATTTTTTACTTCATAATGGGCATTGATATATTTTTGCAAAGATGTGCATATGTAATTTACTTTTTCACGACTGATAAATCATGTATATCTGTATAATTCATTTTATTACTACATCTACATTAAAAACGAAAATAAACGATTTTAAGAACAATTGCACTGTTGCTAATTATTTAAATTTTTCATAATTCGAGTCTGAAATGGCTTTTCAGTCTAAGGATCTAAAATTGTTCTAAGATAGTTTACTCGTTCAAATCTGGCATATCAGTAACTTTATAAGGGTCAAAGTTGATGAATGTCATTCATTTCGTTTTTTCCAGCGACCTTTAATTCTGAATAGAATTCTCATATTTCATTTAGTAGTGATAGCAATATCGCTGAATTTATATTAATATGAGCAAAGCTTTTTTACAACTGCAATGATGGATTCATAGTATGAAGTTTTAGAACAGTTGAGTATCTTAACCTTTCAATTTTTGATATAGCTCGTAGTTGATTAATAGTATTATTTACGTAAAAACTCTATTCAGATATCTTCACTAATCTGATTTCATTCAGATGATTAAATTAAGATATTCACTTGCTTGATTTTTCTCAATAAAATTCGTAGTTTTTTAGCTCGTAAAAAGAAAACAGTAAAAAAATTGAATGGATTTCGAATACACAAGAAAATTAATAACCTGCTAACAATATTTGCAGTAATCTATGAATCAAAAAATTGATGTCGAGAGTAAATTCATTATTTTTCTTATGAAGTTTCAATACAATTAGTTATTACAAAATGGTATTTATTCAATTATTTCGCGAGAAAATATTGTTGTCCATCTGATTTTATATAAGGACGATTCATACTAAAACTAAACATTTATGACGGCCATCAATATGTGTTGAATGTCAAACTATCACAAATCTATGTTGAGTTAACCTGAACAAATGGTCCTGTCATTAGCTAAAATCTTTTTGATCACTACTGACTTGGATCGTACTTGAAGATCACTGGAATTCAGTGAAATTTCAGCTCTTTATCAATACGTCTGTTTAAAATACAATTCAAGCATTATTCACAAAAATAATACACGTCTCATTCTGAAGAGGCTCACACATGACATCGAAACCCCGAAAACTTGAATTTACGACGAAATAAAGAATATAATGAATGACAATTGCTGAGTCTCTCGTCCATGCAAGTTTATTTCCTTCGCTTGTGATCAATTGTTCTGATTAAAATAATAATGTGTTGTTGTACAGTATTGTGTGTATAAAGCACTAGTTCTTAGGGTATTTAATCTTATATATTTGTTTGAACTGTCTGCGCATAATGCACTAACTCCACATGATAGTAAATGATTATTCAATAAAAATGCGTGACTGCAATTCTCAGACATCATAACATTTCTATTTAGGATAAAGAACAGAAAATTAATAAATTCTCTATGCATACGAATGCTATTATTTCACTCAAATGTGTTAGACAAATAATGGCAAGCAGTTTAAATATATAACTAAAAGTCTTCCAACTGTAAGAGAATACAAAAATCTGAAATCTGTTACAGAATCTCCCAATTGAGCAACATATTGAGAAAATGGAGCTCATGGAGAATTAAAAATTTAAAGAAACGAGAAGTCCAAGTTATTTGTCTCACACTGTCAAATAACATGTTGGAAACAATTCAGTCTAGAAAAAAGATTCATGAAACGACTATAAATTGATGATTGTGATCTTAGGTATCTAAACCAACTTATTTCTATACCGAAAAAGATTAATAATCTGGATATATGAATAGGACAAAAAGATAACATGAACTTAACATATCACCAGCAAAAAGCTTCTCTTATAAATTTTGCAAACCGAAGTGAAACTTCAGCAATAAAAAACAAAAATATACAATAAGAAAATAACCATGAAAGTATTTAGAAAACATGAAGAATTACTAAAGAAGGAAGCAATTAATTTCTTTTCTAGTGTAGTTGTTCCCTGATCTCAATAAACATATATGCTGGAGAATTCGTAACTTTTACGATAAATACTGAACATCATTCACACTGGAAAAATTTTTTTTGAAAAAAAAGGCAAATTAAAGGAAGACACGATAAATTTATGGTAACTATCACATCTTTCCAATCCTAATCAGAAATTTTTGATTCAGAGTGCTGCCGCTTCTGGTTTTCGCTGTGCCACTTGCGGAGGATCTGTCGGAGCTTTCTGATATTGTTTAGTAAATGGAAATAAACTATACATGAAGATAGCTCCAATAACAAGTATAGTACCAGTGAGAAATAAAATTGATGGGCGAAACTGGAAAAACAATGTCGACACAACACATGCTATAATGATTGAAATCGATGTAGCAAACGCTTTCAAAATATTATCAGCATATTTTATAACGACAGCAACAAAGAGGCCACCAAGAGATGAGAGAAAGATCATCCCCCATACTACAATATCAAATCCAATCAAGATTCCTCGTTCCAGTACCTTCTCACTATCTTGTATCTAAAAACTAGAACAAAAGAGTACATTTTTCAGAATAAATCATTCAATTCATTTGATGAAAATATTTAGGAGGATGTACACCATTACAATATATGCTTTATGATTAGGTATTTTCTAACATCAGTAAATAACGAAGTTAAAATCCCCGAATATTCTGTTGCTTAATATCAAAATTAAAAAACTTACAAAAATATTAGCCAAACCAACAGGAAGTGAGATAATAGCAAGCTGTACATTTCGCATCCACACAGATACATCCGATCCTTTTAATATTTTTTCCAGATATATGCCAGAAAATCCTGTGAATGTATAGAGTAACATATTTGAATGAACAAAAATATACTCATTGCGTAATTTTTTATATGAATGAACTACAAATGCCAGCAATAACTCTCTAACGAATAAGGTCTTTAGAAAAAAGTACTACACCTTTTTGAAATGAAAATAAGTACGAAAAAAGGTGCATTATGTATAATGCTTTACCGGGATAAAATTTAAAAACTCATCAAAATTTCATGAAATAATAACTTATTGAATAATTTTTTTAGGCACCTGATAATATACACGCGACTATAACTGCGGAAAAACCCTTGACAGGACTTTGATCTCCGATATGTTTGTATGTGTCTGTCGATTTTGTTGACGCAAAGTTGCTGTCTGTTACTAGTGTTGCATTTTCTTTCACGAACTTCGCTGTATCCTTGGCTTTTTTTTCATCCTTCAATAAATTTTTAAAGTTATGTCAGAACACAAATGCATGAAATCACCTATGATTGTGATTTGATAAAGTGTTGAAATTCTCAAAGTTAGAAAGACATACGTAAAATTATACGAAAAATAGCAAGGTTAAGATATTTAAGTAACTAAAGTTTATGTATTAATGACATAACTGAAGGAGGATAAGGTTTGAAAAAGAAACCGAGAGCCCTGAAAAAGTTGAACTAACCACTTGAACTAAAGCAACTCCTCCAAAAAGTAAAACCAAAGCAAGCCACTGCAGTACTGAAAGACGTCTCCGAAGAATGAGCACAGTGAAAAGCGCTGTTGTGAGTATTTTGAGCTGATATGTCACCTTAAGTAAATATTTTTGAAAATCCTGTGTAGTGAAAAATATTATAACTACAATATAATCCTTCAACATATAACATTATGTTAACTTGCGAAAAAGTAAACAGAAACTATACAAAACATTTCCCAAGCTAACTTTTTATAACTCAGTTTTGTCATTAGATCATAACTGCGGGATCATCAAGGTCATAAAATGGTGCAGTCAGTGTTAAAATATACAAATATACAATGAAAGCCTAAAAAACCCCCAAAATTTTAGGATCTTATAAAAATTAAGATAACAATGTAACAAATATTCAAAATTCCTCGCCACTTTTCGTATAGAGGAAAAATTGAATATACACACCATGTATGTAGCAGCAGATAGATTAGAAACAGCTACGTAGAGTAGATTATTTTGAATAACGTAAATTACGGCTGGCACACATACTTTCAGTGTATCAATCGGCTGCTTGATTATGTCTCTGTGCATTAATTTCAAACATCTAAAAATAATGATATCAGTAAAAAAGCATCAAATGATAAATCTTTTTTTACCGAAATAAGAATGATTGTTTATATTTCTGAAAACAATAAGAAAACTGCAAATATGGCAATCAACCTCGAAAAAACAGCTTCTTACAACAGTATTTTAGTCTTTCCCGTTACATAACTTCACTACCGTGAAAAAACGACCAAAAATGAAAAACAAAGTCTAGCAGCTTCTTAAAGGTAAGATGAAATATAGCACTAAACCTCAAAAAACCCTTCTCCGCGACAGTTATAAGCACAAAGCAACTGATCAGTTTAACAACTTCGGTACAAAAAACTGCCACTGTTGACAAAAACATTTCACGTGGTCGAGTCCTCACATAACGCATAACCAATACTTGCGCCGCATTTTGAACTACGAGAACTGCCAGACTTATATACTTTATTGCCACATCTGAAAGTAACACGGTTAGTTAAAGACAGGACTTGAAAAAAATTTCCGCTCAAACACTAACTAGAAAGAACAGAATCTGAATGATCATATGAAGCACCATCTAATGAGAGTACCTCTTTTCCCAGCATCGATATGTCTGCTCACTCCAACTAACATACTATTTCGCTTCCTGTCGTTACATTCCGCAGACATCACTTGTCTGCAAAAAAATGAGTGAAAATATATAATTTTCAAATCAATCAAACGGTACACATGACACGACAAATACATATATCTATTCGATTCACCGCGCGTCTCTTGACTTTATGAAACAATGCGACTCCAACAATTCAATTCTGAACTACTTTGGCTTTTATACTTCATTTCTTACAACAAGATTTACGATCTTATTACTGAAAAATAATCGGAATATATTGACCAATAGAGATTCTGGTTCATACAGCACAATTTTTCACACGTGGATCAATTTTTAAAATAAAGCACTCATTTAAAAAATAAGACTTCAATTTAATTCCTCCTTCAAAATTTAAGCTATAAAGTTTGCATGCTGTCAATAGCCAACAGTAAGTATTGCTAAAATAATAACACTCCAGAACAAACCAAACCTTAAGACACTCCAAATTTAGCAATAATCTGTTTACAAACTTTGGACAAAATCAATAAACTCAGGTCATGATCTGACCTTAAAAATGATTTTAACCACTACTGAATAGACCATTTAAGCATGTCCAGTTTTCTAATAAGAAACACCTTAATCATAGAAGGGAAGAAGTCAAAGCAAATAACAGATGATTTTTCACTATTCATCATCGTTTTGGTCTTAAATTAGATGACCATTCTGAACATCTACAAATATGACCGTTCACCTTGCTGCAATACTATTTGACAATATAATTTTATCTCTTAATCTTCAGCAATACAATGTTTCAAATTCACACTTCAAGACATGCAACATTATCAAATGCTATGCGCATAAATTTCCTTTCTAAGAGTCTTATTTTTCAGAAATTCAATTAACTAGACTAATTTAAAAGGATAAACTTATTCGTCGATTATTCTCCAAATAATATATTCTACGTAGACATAAATTTTTGGACAATTAACTTCAGCTTCAGTATCGTACTCTAAAAGTAAGAGGAATATTAAAGTCTCACCAACCTGTGCCTGAAAAAAACAAACATATATATAAATATAAATATATACATATATGAAACAAGATGTCATTTCCAAAAATGTAATGTGTTCAGAACACATTTTACGACAAATTATTCATGCTGAAAAACAGAACAACTATATAAACAGCATAAGTCACACAAATATAATACTTGTACCTTTGTCAAGAATCACACAAATACATCCTAAATATTGCTTCATGCTCACTGCAACCAAATTCAGGTACAAAATTAACTTTAACAATGGATAAGAATCCTTCTGATAACTCCGGCTCCTGAAATATAACACATTGGTTGCTAGCTTTACAGATCTATCTAGCTTAGGTAACCAACAGAAAACTGCAGGACCAAAATTATTTGATAGGTAAGCAACTCAAGTTGAATGAAAGGAGCTAAAACGAAAATATACCTCAAATTTTTTCTTATAACTATTGAGTACTGCTTGCCCGATTTCAGTGTGTTCTAGATCAGCGCCGATAAGGACACGATATTTGCAATTGTGCATTGCTTGTTCCAGTGTACAATTGAACAAAAAGCATCGCGTAACAGCTCCAAATGATTTAGCAACATTGCAGTATCGTTTTCTACATTTCCAAAATTCAGATAACTGTTTTGATTTTTATTCCAATAAGCAACCTCATCAATATAGTCAAAATCTGTAGTAACAAAACCTTGAATTTCGATCAGCATTGGTATTGTCAATAATAACACTCTGCTTTCGTTTTAAAAAAATTTGCGCATATTCAACACATTTCTGCCATGTTTTTAATGTATCTCGATTCACAACACCATAGCTATATTTCGTAGCCAATTTCTGAGCAAGACTAGTCTTGCCACATCCTGGATAGCCAACAAATATAAGAACCTCCAAACTATCCCCTGGTACAGGAGCATCCTCTGAAATAATTAATATAAAAAATTAAACTATACTTAGCTTCCAATGGCTATTGAACAGCTGGTATTTCTACAGCAAAAATGCTTCAAACACTTCTCAAGACTGATTAAATGCCATATGCCATATTTGAAAAATTAAATATTAAACTGCAAAGGAAAATACTTATACAAAAGAGAAAAAAACCTGGATCAAATAAGGAAATTTTCGAGTCCAACAAAGATGATGGTGAAAAAGATGGCAGTACATAATTTTCCACTTGCATCTGCTTGAGGAAGTACTGCTCTGGGGTCGAAAAACTAATTCCAATGTTCAAAGCAAATAAACGATCAGCAGCTGAATGATCTTTTTTCTTCCGAATCTTCAACAAAAATTATATATAACATATGACTTTCATTCAACTGTTGCAAATATCTCAATTAAAAGAATCGACTGATGGTAATAAAATACTACAGCGCATCAGAAACTCATGATCACGTTACAACATTAAAAAATATTTGCTTATCAGTTCATATAGAGGAGATATATCAGAAAAATTATACAAACATTTGTCTGGATGCGACCCGCAGCATCACCAACATAAAATGATGACTGTCGATTTACTGAAATGCTTCCGTTTTCATAGCTCAAAAAAAAATTCCACATACCAATGTACGGTTTACGATATTTTAATGTTCCCAGGGAAACAAACACCTCGAAAAATAAACCAGATTTATATAATATATACAAATATCATTGCAAAGTAAAGTGAATTTGCAACAATTCGAAACTGTGGTAGGTAAAAAAATTTTGAACTATAAGCAACAACAACCTCAGAAAATTTTCTTTTCTAAGAAAGATTCGAACTTCATGAATAATAGATGAAAAACTTTTGCTTAAAGTTCCATCGTTACAATTGTTTTCCAATTTTAATTTTCATTAAAACTTGAAAATATATGAAGTCTAATGTGAAACAAATCACTGCTTTTTGAAAGTACTGGTACCTGCATGGGAACGTTAATGCGCTGACATACTCTTTCTACTTTTCTGCAAAAAGCACCACGATCCTGGGAACCTGTCTATAAAACAGCAAATCAGAAATGGAATGTGAAACAAAAGAAAATGATGAAGTGTCTTCAGTTCTTAACTGAGAAATCAATATTGATGATCCAACTTTACTTATTCAATAGCCATGACTAAAAGTATCATTTGAATTCACTTACATGAGTAGTTCAGACAGGAAAAAAACTAACCTGTATACCTCGTTGATTCGTAAAAATCACCACTTTAAAATCGTTTTCCACAGCATCAACCAATACTTTCGGTACGATATCACAAAAAAACTGCCAATCATGTTCATTTTGAGGAAAAGTTTTCCCTGTTTTTGTTACTATTATCGTTCCATCTGAGAAAAAAATAAAATTAAGAAAGAAATATCTGTAATATAATTTATGAAACTGAAATAATGAGTAAAGTAATAAGAAAATGCCGTTTTCTCTTCAAAAAACCTTCTGAAAACAGACCGCACATCCGTTCAATTCTAACAATTTAAAAGGACCTCCTCATTTCCGTAATATACTTGATTATTTTCAAATACAATATTAAGATTTTCGTCGTTCTTTTACTCTACTTACATGTGAAAACTTCATAAACATAGTTTTCACTGATTTATGAATTAATGAACTACATCTTGATCATACAATGAGTCCAATTTTCAGAAGCATCTACAATTTTTTAAAGCCATTTGTATTTTTTTTCATTTACTGCAGTGTAAATATAAAGACAACAAAAAAACAAAACAGATCACCAATGCAGACATTCCATCTAATAATTTGGAGAATATTGAATTGATGCTTTATCTTTTGTATACGAGACATACTACTACACTCATGAAAATGTATAAGGAAAGCCTCAATAAATCTCAAGAAACTTCAATCCCTTATCACTTTCATAGAATTAATATAAGGGTTTTCAAGTAAAAGACTTTGTATTAGTACTTACCAAGGTCAAAAGCTGCTATATTAGCACAATGTTTCACTTCACCAAAATGAAGAATCATGAGGTGGTCTTCAACGTTCTGCCACCTGACGCATATCTTGTTCTCATCACTGTGCAATGCTGACTTTGAGACTGTTTCCATTACTCAAAAAAAAAGCCGATATAAATGCAAAATCTCATGCAACAACAAAAATTTCCCATTAGTAAATGCAATAGTTGCTGACCTTTTTTACTATTAATTAACCAATCATCCATCGTTGTACCTGGTCGTTTACTCATTATTAGTGTTGACCATTACAACAATTCAATCTAAACTTTTGCTCAATCCTTCGAACCCGATTTTGAACAGCAATGAAACAATAATTTTCAGATAGAAGTAGGCCTGTCCAATAGTTAAATATTGGTTATTTGGTGTACATCACAAAAGTGGACTGCATTAATTCTTGACTGACGTGAGACAAGTTGTTTGGCAATTCATTCTGATGATGTACGTGTTTATGTTTGAATACATCGAATAATGCATTTATGAATACTCAAGATCGTATAAAATAACAAGATGATTACATTCGTTATTGCAGTTTTTAGATTGAAAGTTTTTTACTTTCGTAAATTCTTTCTTGACGAACATTCAAACAATGCTGTTACTACTCACCGCACATTTGTAACAGTTTCAAGATGCATCTTAGAGTGGAATATTCACGGGTCAACGAGAAGTACAAGGATCACTACTTTTGTTCCTGAAATAACTGTACCTCACGAACAGCTGTTGAGATATTGTTGTTGGACAGCAAGGAAAGAGTCAGATTTGCAAAATATCATTTAGAGAGAGTCAAAAATAAAAGAAAAGAGATGATATGTACGGAATGCTGAAGTCTTTAGAATATTAGAAGCAGTGTAAGTTCAAATGCAGCATATTTTGTCTTAATAATGTATTATTCATAATATTTAGATTTCCATGGACCTATTTTTATATTCATAATGGGTTTAAACATTACTGTGCTAAGAAATATAGAGCAAAAGCACAGGGATATTTGTTATTAAGTGTGTTTAGCTGCATTTTTGCTAACTTTATGCTATTGTTTTTGAATTTGTACTGTTGATTTCGAAAAAAGTGGTGAGTAATTAAGTACCAGTTTACTACGTGTGAAGCACGTGTTAAATTCAAAAGCTTATGTATATATACCAATCAATGATCAGGTAGAAACTAATCAACTTTTACTGCTGTGCGATAGCATGCTACTCATGATTTATTTTAACATTTATTGTTGACAGTGATATTTAGCATTTTACCCCTTTTGACACTTTTGTAATTGGAAAAGAAATTTACCAAATTTACAAAGTTTGAAACTGGTAAGAGATAAACGAGTAGAGTTCAAGCATTACTATTAAGAAATATAGAGCAAAAATCATTATCCAATAAAAACTGCTCACAATTTGTGATTGTTGTAAGATTCGATATTTAATTTAATTCAGTTGAGAACTTACTCGATGAACTTTTGTAGTCAAGGTTATCCATCTGCTCCTCGTCTTCATGCAGCAAAATATGTATCTATCAAAAGTCATTAAATAAAATGTTCTTTAATTTAGCAACTGCCATAATTTCTGCTAATTTTAGGGCGCCGACAGCGAATAATCAGCCAAACTTTCCACTTTTACCTCCCTCCTTTACATCTGCCTTATACTTTATAAAACTTTATTTCAAATTTACATTTAGTCAAACTACCAAACCAAACTGTTATATGAATGGTCTTATTGTCATCGCTGTTACTCACATTGCTTCCATGTTTAATACTGTGCTATCTTCTCTGATGTTTTTTTTACAAGTTTCTTTTTTACATGTGCTCTAAGCAAGTAGTTCAGAAATTTAATATTCCCTTAAAAAATAAGAACCTATTACTCTCAGACAAATTTAAAGGAAAAAAAACCACTAATAAAATAGTATAAAATTATTTGAAAATCAAACCTTTAATAGCAACTTAGAGATTACATAGCGATAAAATTACTACACAAGTTGGTCTATACTGATTATCGGCTTACATTGTATGAAACTTACTATTCATGTGCAAATATCCAGGGGAAATCATTTTCAAAAGAAAAATCACAGCGTAAAAAGCAAAACATAATTTATCTTAAACTGAATAAATAGTGTAAAAAATATCTGTTAACATATATATATATATATA
>UYYF01000560.1:0-11782 GCA_900618365.1 Thelazia callipaeda
CTTGAAATGGAGGCCTATTCTGTGTATGTTCATTTGTTTAAGCTAAAACACTCAAGTCTTCACTCTTTCAATCGGGACTCTTGATGCTGTCTAGGATTTTAGCTAGTGATTACTGGGATTCTAGCGAGTGGAACTGAAGTTTGTTGCTTTTAAAGTATAATTTATTGCATTTCTCGGCCTTAAAATACTACTCTGCACATTTGATTCGGATTCTCTTTCAGGGAACTGAATATGAGGCTGCATTTTACGGTTCAAATAATTTGGATTCCACGAATGACCGAAAGGAAGACACGTAAACATAAAGTTGAGTAGGAAGACATGAACAGGTAATTGACATTTCGGACAGGTTTGAATCACAAAAGTATAGCTACACGAATTCAAATAAGGTTTCCGTTTTGAGAATGTGAGACATTTATTGCAGCTTAATAAGAATTGTTTTTAAGTTACATGGCGTGCATGACACACATGACGTTTATTTACGTCAAGATTGCAAGAGATGTGCTGAAATTATTACTTTGTTTTCGTAAAAAATATATTTTTGTGGGAAGTGGTGGGTGATAGTAGTAGCCTAGTGGCTCTGTCGTACGTGCTACAACGATAACTTGTGTAGTTCAATTTCTTCGTGCCTGATAGATTCAAATGTGAGCTAATCCTTTGAAGACTGCTCAGATGGTGATTGAAGTGATAGGACTGAGCAAGAGTCACTTCTTCGAGGTTTTATCATGAGTGTTCATATGTGACATTATATTGCATAAATTTCTATGCAAAAATTAATTCATTCAAATTAATTCATGTGAAGTGAGAAGTAATACTGTTGGGCATGTTTTAGGGAAGTGTTATGAAGTGGGGTTTAATTCTTAGTTTTAATTAGCCTGGTGGTTAGGGTCAGTACTATGATTTACATGTTCTAACATAAAAGGGCAATAAGATTTTCTTATGTCGTCAAATTATTTCTTTCTGTTGTTTTTTCGAATGAGCAGCGAGAATGATTATCGATAAGATATTAATTAGTGAGCCATGAGACTGATTATGAACATTGATGACCACTGTAGTTGTACGGATAGTTGCATAGAATTTTTTTATTAGAAGAATAGAAAGGATAATGCTTGGCTCTAAGATGTGTGATACTTAAGATCCCTAGTGATTATGATATATGAGAGTTGTAAGTAATCCTGCTAAATATTACACCTGGGATCGAAAGTATAAACTACCCTTCGTTGTTAGATCATTTGTTGCGCAAATATCGCAACCTGGCGGTCCTTTTCTTCACCATATCAGGCTGTAGACAGTACTGCAAGAGACGGTTTTTGTCAAAGTAACCTTTTATAAATAAACTGTTTTCTATTCCAAGCATTTCCATCCTTCTTTCTTCCTTTGCATACTATTACCTTCATAAAGTTCCATCTTAGTTATTGTACCCGATTTTTAAGCTTCCACTACGTAAACACATGCAAACACATAATAATACATTTCTTGCTCGCTTGCTAATCATTAAATTTTATTGGATTCCGAAGTTGATCCTTCTGTTTTGTTTGTTGCTTCATTATTCAAAATTCTGATCGGTAAGTCTTTACAGAGTATGAATGTAATTCTCAGTTGCGATGCAATGCACAGATCGTAAATTCAAATAATTGTTTTCTTCTTATCTTACATATAGTAGGCACATAACATTTTAATACATAAACGATATGTAATCACTTCAAATTAAGTGAACAATTATGTCTTGAGAAAGGACCCTGATCACTATACTTTCTAATGGTCAGAATGAAAAGAACCTGCATATTTCACAAAAAATAAAAGCATAAAACGAATACTAATTACAATGTATTAAAACAAAAATAAATGAGACTAAGATGTTGTGAATCGCACTGTGCTACAGAAATGAATTAATTGCAGATCTTTCTGCTTGTAGTCAAGAAAATTTGTCAACAAGACAAAGTCTGATTAGAATGATTAGTTATACAATTTATGCTTAGTAAAATTTAATTTAAAAAATTTTTCTCACCAAAATTACTTCAAAATATTCTTTTAACGAAAGTAAAATGCAAATGTCTTGACAGTGAAGTACAAAATTCAAGTGAGAACTTGTTGCAAACAAACAAATATTTGGGCAAATATTAGTGAGAAAGACTTGATATTTATTATTTACTTTATTAATTTTTAATAATTTCGAATTTTCACATCAGCCTTGTTTTTTTATTCTCTCGACGATCTTTCGCTCGCCTGCAAATTTATTACCTTTAATCAAATATGCAAAAAAGAAGAAAATAAGACTATTTACGCCTAATACATATGACAAAACTTATTATATATTTGAAATATCCAAAATTACGGTCGTATGGACAGATTAATGAATGAAATTTGCTTTTATTACTGAGTTTACATAAATATTGCATATATTTTATGACTAAGGAAAATAACAAGCATATTATGCATTGTAGACACTAGTTAAATTCAGTAATCTTATTTATTAAACAGTAATTCCAAGCAAGATTCTTTCTTAATTAGTATTCATTTTTATTCATTTCATTCTTTTAGATATCTTGACATATTTGTCAGGGCCAAATTTAGCACAGAAAAGCAATGAAAGTACTAGGATTTTCATATTTGCAATAAGCAAATTTCAGATAAAATTTTGTGTGGCAAAAAATCTTTTCCTTCTTGTTTTTCTGTTTTGAATACTTTAAGGGCCAGAAAAATTATTCGAATTAAAGCCTAATTCGCGCTTGCAAAGCATTCTTCACACTTTCATCTGCTTATTCACAATTCTGAGCAAATATTACCGACAAAAGAAGAAATACAAATAATGAAGGATATCATTCAATAAGCAAGGCTTGACCCTTAGATTATAAGGTCAAGAGGATTTGTAACGATTTTATGCAAATGTCAGGTAATTCAAAGGTATTGGATACAAATAATAATTAGTGCTACAATGTGATTCAAGCAAATCATTTTACCGCATTCGTCAACAAACTTCGGTCACCTGAATTCCTCATGTATTGCTTCAAAAAAAGAGCTGTCAAGACTTGTGAGAAAAACCAAAATTTTAAAATTCATGTTACTGCCGTGGTCATTAGCTAACTAAAGGAAAGCAATAATATCAAGTCTTCTTCAGAATCAGAATTTAAAAAGAATATAAAATGTTTCTGACACCAGAAATTTGTCAAAAGGCAATGTTTTCATCCTTATCCTTAAAAACGACAGTATGTATTTTTCGCTGGTCGGTGATTGTTTCAGTCACTTCTAATCACGTAAGCGTAATCTCAGAGCTAGAAAATTAGCTTACGTGGCATTTGGAATAATCACTGGCAATTATCTACATTGGTTATTACCAAACTTGCATACGTTTGGGCCATTTTAGCAATGTCAATGAATGAAAGTATAAATGAAGTCGTAAAAATTTTATAGCCAGATGAAACCCGATGAAAAGATTTGAGAGACAATGTTAACACAAACAGAACTGAAGAATTACTACTGCAAACTTTTATTTTTTAATGACTGCAGCAATTATCTTTTAGGTACACAAATGAATTACCTTAAAATCCTTACTGATAGAAGAATTTTCACATTACTTTTTACTATTACTATTACTATTACTTTAAATGCACTCACTTTTTGAACAAAACTTTGAGTGCTAACGAATTCGCCTCAACAAGCCGTCGAGTAGTCAATTAAATTCATTATACTAGCAAACTATTATTGTACAAAGCTGAACATTGCTTCAAAATGGCAAAGTTCAACAATTTTAGGAAAAATATTCACAAATTCTGATCAGTCAATATTATTTAATAGTTGTTGTATACAAAACTAAAAAACCTTTCAGCACTTAAAGTTTTAGATATTTTCTAATAATACTTTTGAATAAACTAAACTTTAAATGTACCATAAATGTTACAGTTTGACCTATGTCCTATGCAATCCTAAAAAAATATTTATCAAAGCAATATTTTAGGCTTTATTCTCAGATCAATTTTTATTACTCAATCAACAATACACACACACACACACTCACACACAACTGTTCTCAAATATAAATCAAATTCATCTGAATTGCGTAACTGTCGCAATGTTTAGTACCTGAGGTCGCTCTCTTTCCACAACACAAACCTTAACTATGATCTTTGCAGGAATGAAAAAAACCAAGTTCTAAGATAGAAAATTCAAAAGATATTATCTCAGAAAACAAATATACTACTTGATAATGCCAGCATGCAATATCGCTATATTATTATCTTGATCAGTACTACATTTTGTCGGTTAAAATATAATTAATTAGTTTATGACCGCCCTTACTCTCATTTACTATTCTGCTTTTTTCATTAAATCGATACAAAATTTTAAATAACCAAACGTACTGAAAGCTTACTTATTACCAGTACATATCTCTTAAATATAAATACTACTTCCTTCTCACTGCTATTCTTAAACACAAACTAAGAGTACAATAAATTAGCAAATAAAAAAAAATTATCAAAAATAGTGAAAAAACTTTGTTCATTTTTAGCGATAGTAAGGACAGATAATCAATTTCAGTGAGTAATTAATAGTAAAGTTTGAAAAGTGAAAAGTGAAGAAGTTTCATAGCATTTATCTTTTAATACAGTCAGCTTACAAAAGTATTACTTAACTGACCGATTTTGGAACCAAATCTTGACCTGCCGTTCGGTTAGTTGCAATTCAGATGAAAGCTGCGATTTGCGCTCCGAATTTATAAATTGCGAAGTGCGAAATTCCTTCTCTAATTCCAACCGCTGATAATCAGTATAAACCATACGGTATTTTTCGCTTGTTCTAACCCTCACGTCTGCAATATCATCAAAGTACTCAGTTGAAGAGGTTTAACTTCATGCATATAACTAACCATATTTGGTTGGTATTAAGCTAGCTTCTTTGAGCAAGCACTTTTTGAAACAATTATATAAACTATAAATACCGTAGTGTGAATTAAATTGAAACTAAGCGAATAAAAAACCATAATAAATATTTTCAGTTGAAATGTTATTAATTATTATTTTTCCGCTTTTAATTTCAAAATTACTGTTTAAGACTGAACAAACTTTTTAAAATCAAATGTTTTCAAAATAATTATTTTTGGATATCGCACAACTTCTCAAAACCCTTTATACTAGATTCTACAAAATAACAATAGCCTTCAAACAATAGCCTGAGATCAGATGTGACCTTCAAAAGAGATTCTTGTAACGAACAGCACAAGAACTACGGTAGAGCAAGAATTATTTGCTGGGAAATAGAATTACTTACTGCATACTGTATAGCCGAATTTACTTTGGCTCACAACTTTATGACCACAGGAAATGTATTATTTCATTAAAAAAATTTAATATCAAACTAAAAAAAATTTTTTTGAAAGGAATTAGATTTTTTGGATTTTTGTAAAGACATTTCTATGAGTTTGCATTTTTTTAATAACTTTTTTTGCTAAAAAATTGAAAAGTTAATTGTGCCTTAAGCACCAATTACACATGTATTTCTAGAATGTTTAATTAAAGACGTATTTCACGTGAAGGCTGACGTCGTTGTAAATCATTGCAGACCATGAGTACTCTCACCTGATACTGGCTTTTATGGCGACCGGAAAGTCCTATCTGAACATCTAAGCACAACATCTACACTATTTACCGTGAACGATTTACAACCATTTAATATCCATCTGGTTAGGAATGTTTTCTTGGTCAATATATAGAGCATTTGGCTACAGTTTTCATATTTTGAACGGTCATATTTGTCTTTCCATAACTTATGCCAAATATCTCAAGAAATTTTAGACTAAAAATAGGCAGAAATACTTGACAATGTTCTCAGAAATAAATATATGGTCTTGTAAAAATGAAAATATCTGATAGAATTAGTTTGTGCAATAAATGAACTAAGTAAAATTAAATAGTGTAAAAATTATTAGACTAAATTATTAGGCTTAAAAAATTGTAAAAATTCAAATGTTTAACATTTGCTTGCTAAATGATAACAGTAGCAATCACAATCGGATCTAAGATGACAGTAATGTCTTTTACTTGTCAAATTGGTTGCAATTTTTTTTTCAAATCAATAATTTTCAAGCTAAAACTGACTTTTGTCTTTGTCAAAATTCTTTTCAAATGAAATAAAGTAATAATTACTAATAATTATTCTATTTCGGTAAACTTTTTAAACTTAATTAATAGAAGAGTTACTATAAATGGCGCAGAGGTCAATAATTAACCCCACACTAAGTCTAAAATTTCATATTCATTTATGATTTTTCCAAAATCCTTTGCATGGTCATTACAAAACTTATCAGACTTTATTAGTTTTTATGTAAAAAAGCTTTTCTCTTCAAAGTTTTACTGCAATTATTTCTATAAAAATCACTTCATAAGCTTTTACAGCATTGTTTGACGGCATGCAAATTATAATTAATAAAGTGTTTGTAATAAACTGTGTAATGTGTTTCGTTTAAGTAATAAAGTAGTATTAGAGATCACTTGAATGCTTACATACTATGTATATTGATAAGTTTATCGATAAAAAAATTATGAACTTCTTATCACAGCCCATACGGAAAGCTAATTACTTTGAGATAAGCATCGTCGATAAACAGTTGTTGTCAAAAACGTTTTAAAAGAATGATTAAATAGTGATGATATTTTTCTCCTTGAGAGATAGATATTAATAGTGTAGATTGCAATAACCAGTAAAATATATTCTAGAATGGAAAGTATAAATTTCCCACCAATTTATGCTGAAGGAACCTATTGAATTTGACATGGAATATAGAAAACTGATATATTTTTTTTTGTGAGAAAGTCGCAAAAAAGCAGAAATAAAATTGAATTCTTACTGTTGGTACCAGGACCAGTACGATAAGGCGGTGAGATAGTTTGCTGTTGGTGCGTTCGAGTTGACGTGCGTCTACAGTTGAAAGGTGCATATGCAAATGCTGGAACCTGCAATAACTTGAAATGCATTCGAAGGAAATATTTATTTTTTCATATAATTATGAAGCAAAATCTTATTGCATGAACTTAGACTAATTTTAAGAAAAAGTGTTCTAAATGTGTTAGTAATTTCTACAAGAAAAAACTCGTCAATAGTCTTTACAAGTCATTTTTTCATTATTTTCATCAAAAGAAGAGCAATTATTTCACACGAAAAGAGTAGCACAAAAGTTATTCGTATTTTTCAACAACTTTTCCGTTGAAGGAAAAAGTCAAAAGTCATACTGGGATAAACGTATTGCCATAATTGCTCGTATAATTATGATTTTCAAAAGTAAATTTTGAATAATTTTTTATCAAATTACTTTCCAGTGAGCAATCTGTTCCGCCGTCATAAAGTGTTCATTGTTCGTAGTTGGATTAGCATAAGATGAAGTTAACATTGCAGCATTTGGATAATAACAGTTTCCAGCATTTTCAAAATGATTTAAGCAGCAGTTTCCTGGTAAATGTGCCATTGATGTAGATGGAAATGGATCAGTTGGATATACTTCGGATATTACAGAAGGATTAGCTGAAGCAGCAGCTGCCGCAGCTGCTGCAGCAGCTGGATGAATCCTTTGAATTTGGTATGGAATTTCAGTAGGCCATCGAACATCAGTAGAACACTTTATTGATTCTGCTGTTCGGAAACTACTAGAAGACGCAACTCTTGATGCTTGATCGTTAGAATTTCTATGGGGATTATTGTTATCAGCAAGCCATTTCGATGATTGCTGTGGTGGTGCAGTTGGATAGAAGTATGAAGCACTTGGTATCATTGCAATATTGCCAAGATTTGGCGATGATGTCATACAAGTGAGAGCAATAATAACAATTACAGTGTAAATTAATAACAAATAAGTTACTGATAACAATTGATAGCACCGATTGATGATGACACCGATAATGACAAATCCTGCAAAAAGAGACGTCAGCGTCTTGCAGTTAACTTTCTTACATCTAAACATATGATACTGTAAGTTGTTCGTTTGGGATCTTCTGTAATGGGCGTGACTTGAGCAACTTTCTCGAAAATCTAAAATATCCATTTGTGGTATTATACCAGGGGAATTAAGAGGCGGGAAGGAGGAAACGATTGGTTGATCAGAAAGGTATAAGCAGCGGCAACTCTTTTCAGGTCAATCGTAGATATTTTCAGCTAAATAATTCCAGCATAGATTTCAGCAAGCTCAAATGATCCGATGATGATTTACGGTTGCCATATATCGTCATATATGACCCGTAATTCGTTCTTTTTTCTTTTGCATTCGTCTACTTTTTTCACCTCCTTTACTATTTTAAATCTTAATATTACTTCTGCTTATTATGCAGAACAGGGCTAACAGAAAAGCGTTGCTAGTCCTAATCTTAAAAAAAGTCCATTCCTTTCATTTCAATTACTTATGCAAGTCCTATCAATTTGAACTGTTAATTTTATTTTGCGTAAAGAATGTAATTACCGTTGTACTTTTGACTTTACTTAATGGTTATTTCCTGGAAACATTAACGTGCAGACAGAATCAAATCTTACATTCACGTTTTTACTGTTTTGATACGGAAAATTCAGCACACCACACGTGAACTACTTTTCTAACCAAATACAATTTTTGAAATCAATCTTACTTTACAAAGTTAATAGAATTGAAAACGTTTAATTTACATCAAAATAAAAACTCACAATTTATATTAAGGAGTTAATTTTGAGTGTATCAAATTAAAGTTCAATTGGAGGTCATAAAAGCACAAGTATGCAATATGTGTTGCAAAATGTAAAGAAAATATCTAAAAGAAATACGATTAATAAGATAAATGAATAATCTCTTTAGGTAAGCCAATTAATAAGTGATTGATAATAATTACAGAGGAAATAAAGCAACGAGTAACGGGGCGTAGTCTCAATGTTCACTGACCGAAAAACATACCCTTATTTAGAAAAAATGAACTATGAACTTATGCGGTTCAACTTTTTTTACAAAAATGACATATGGTTTTAAGCGTATTATATTTTTGATGCTTACTTAGAACAGTTTAACGACCAATGCTCTTACATACATTTATGTTTCAATTCTCCTTACCACTTATCATAAAGCGAATTTGATTAAATATGAAAGACTTAACAGCACTTATCTCAATTTGTTACCAAATTATTACTTAATAATTATTTTTAATCAGCTACTGAAATTATATAGCAATCAAATAAACGCACTGTAAAAGTTGATAGTCTAATCATAAACATTACTTAGTTACTCAGTCACTTACTTACTTACTTAGTAACTAAGATTCCTTTTTAGTTGCCCAATCAATAGAAACTAATTATGCTCTCTAAGACTGAAACTGACCATAATTATGATCTTCTTTTTCAGTACTGCATTCAGTAATGCCAAATGAATGCTATTTTGATTGATTTAGAAGCGATATTAGACCTTATGAATTAATTTTATACTGATAAATGTTGTAGTAACGAAAATCACTAATTATTATCAGTAACTTTTGGAAGGAGAACATTTTTTTCTCAATTTTCTATCAGTTAATCAAAAACTTTCTTTACTGTCTTTGAATATTAATTGCTAGGAAATAAGTACAAACTACATTTCTGCTTCAGAAATGATTTCTGCAACAATTTCAGTCATTTAAAATGCATTTCAATGATATCACATTGTATATTCTAAGCTGTGATTATGTTTGAGTGATAATGTTGCATAGTTTATTCACAACACTTTTGACGAATAAATCACGTGTAATTCTCTTTTTTATACTCGACACAAAAACAAAAACTTGGTAAATCTATGCAGGCTTGAGCTGTTGATTTTTGTCCTCAAATATGATCCAATCCGTGAAATAGTTCGATAATAGTGATTTGCATCAAAAATGATATTTGCCTTGGGAGGATCATAGTCCATGGCTGTTATTAAACAATCGTCGACATTTGCTGGCGTATAATCATCAAGACTTTTGAATAAAAAGTACAAACATACAGTGATGTGTTGCCTTGCATTTTTTGGCACTATAAATATAAAATTATAATCAGTAAAAAATACAAGAAAAAGATATTTGGTAGTGCAAAAACGATCAAAATATGCAAAAGTGTAAATGTATGCAAAAATATAAATTAAAATTAATGCATACATTTGAGATAAATTGCTTATTTTCCTCAATTTAATGCTTTTAAACTTGTTGATTTTTTAATAACTTTTCAGAATAATATTTATAAAGCAATTAAATTGTTGCATTGCCTTCAGAGATGATATCTTTCAGGTTGCAATATGAAAAATGCTTATAAAATGCTTACAATTTAAAAGTTCTTATATGCATTTTTGAATCCACTGGAAACCGGGGTTAGTGATAGTTCAACTTTTTATTGTCACAGAATAGAATAGGCAAAAAATATTTCAGTTCATATTTTAAACAGATAAATAAAACTTTTAATATAATATAGTAAAATATATTTACAAATTAATAAAATGGGAATCTAAACGAAATTAATAAAATAGCTACAATATTATGTTTTGTTAACAGAATGACTTCAGATGGTAAATTTTTCTTGCACGTTTAAGTTTCATAGAAGCAGAAGGTATTGTTGTTGTTGCTGTTGCCTTGCTTTCCTTGTTGCCCAAAATTGAGGTCAAATTTTATTGCCAACGTCGCCTTAAGCTGCCCTCAAGAATAATACAATTCCCAACAATAAATCAACAAAGCCTGAAAATCACACATTTCTTCACATTTTACCTCCTCCATTACTCATTTGCTTGAGGAATATAATTTTGCTTATGGTAATTATTGCTTATGAAAAGCAAGGCCGAAGGTCAAAGACTGCCAACATTAGGAAAAGTTTGCATATGCAAATGTGATAAAATATTATTTTCGTCATAAATAACAATACAAAAGCAGAATAAACATTGTTGCATGTTAATTCTAAATAGTTTATCTACAAGAAACCGTAATAATCGAAAATTCTGACATTACAAAAGTAGATGTGCAGAGTATTAAAGTTCGCTGCAAAAATTAAAATGACACTGAAAAAACTGATATATTCCAAGAAATAATAATAATTCATTTAAGACTTGAAGACAAACTGGCTTGCCTCACAGTCTGAGTCTCAACAGCTAAAATATTGTTTAACTGCTCTCATCAGATCGAATCTCTTCCTGCAACAAACGCACTAAAGTTAGCCCTAATTTGCATCTTTTCACGCATAAAATCAATTCTAAGTTTGTGAACTTTTGCCACAAAAAATATTTTAGCAATAAGATGAAATTACTTGAAATAAATGAGAATCGGACGCTTGATACTTGACTACAAAAGTCTTAACAGACTTCCCTCACAAAAGGTGACCAACTCAATTAATAATGCAATCAAATCGAGCAAACGTAATTCGTTCTAAAATTTGCCAAAACAACTATCATTTAATTCGCTTACATTCAGAAATGTTAATTTTACTTAGTCAATTCAATTATAGAAAAAATGTGATGCACAGAAAACCAATTGATTGACAACGTGTAGTTCTCAGAACTGAAACAAAAAGCCAGTCATAATTTGAATTAATTTTTCTATCGGAACTTCTCATAAGATTCGCTTTTCTTGCCCTTCGCAACTGTCGTAGCATTTGTGGTGACAAGTCTGATAATTTCAAAAATTTATATCGAAGTTTTGCTTTCTAGTTCTGTAACTTTTGTAATTGAATACCCCCACTTGCCTTACTATATCTCATCTGAAATTGTTAAAGATCGTTGAATATTGCATTATAAGCAGAAATTTTGCATCTTGAATTGAAAAAGTATACTTTTCAAGTAATTTATCAAGTACTG
>UYYF01000561.1:0-11774 GCA_900618365.1 Thelazia callipaeda
CTAGCTCCTGAATTGGAATATGCTGGTCAATAAGGAATTTGATTAGCCTATATCAAAAGAATCACTGATTTTATGGTTTTGGGATGCAAATATTTTGATGAGTCACGTCCTTATACTTTTTGCACGCAAACAGTGCTGAAAGGAATGAAAAGTGTTGAATCAATGTTTGGTTTAATAATACAAATGTTTGATTGTTTACTTAAAATTCCAGTGATACTGAAGCCTAAGAGTAACATACAGAATAAACCCAACTGTCTTGATTGAAAGAATGGAGTGATAACAGGTCACCTCAGACTTAACAGTTCAGAAGCTCACTTGTTATCTTCATGATAGAATTTACGTTGTATAATACGCAAGTTATAAGCTGAACTGAAACACTTTGAGGAAGAAATATGAATAATTGCAATAATTATTCGGGCAAGTTTGCATTGCCACTTTATGACATCACTTATTCTCCATTTGATATTAGAGCTAAGTAAGTTTGATGATTATTTTCAGCAATATTTGACGTAAAATCATAAATTGTCTGCCGAGCCGAGTGCCAACTTGTTACACGTTCCAATTATTTTGAAGACTGCTAATTAGAGAACGGGAAAGACCAATCAATAATCCTAAACAGAGCTTGATTACAAAGACTCACTTCTTACAGGAATCAAGTAAGACTGGAAGTGATCGAATGAGCTTAAGCTTTTCGATCTGTGTATCAATTCCTACACATGTATATATATATATGATGATTACTAAAGTGGAGAGACATTTCATTGTTAATGAAAAACCAATCGTTCTCACGTGAGGAAGACAAAAGACGAGCGTCATTATTCGCAGCGAGCAGGGTTCGAACCTGCGCGGGCAAAGCCCATTGGATTTCAAGTCCAACTCCTTAACCACTCGGACATCGCTGCTATGACGTTAGCAGAGCAAATTTGCTATTTAAAACAACTAATTTTTTGCCCTAATAATTCGGTATTTTTATTTAAATTTAATGAGCTCACAAGAAATCAACTAAAAGCATATAAAGTAATAAAAAACGCATACTAATTTCCTTTGCGTATTTAATTAAATTGTTTTTATATGGTGCAGGTATGGTTCACTGCTGCGCTCAAGTTGTCAGGTTACGTTGAATGGCGATTGAATCACTGCCAAATCACATCTTGCTTGTATCACTCAATGCTATTAATATAATGACTCGATAGATGTCCACGAATTTAAGCTGTTTGCTTGCTTGAGATGTTGATAAAAAACAAAAATATTCCCAATTTTTAAAATCTTGAATTACAATCACATTTTATGCCATCGTTCCAGTCATCATAACTGATTTCGCCAATAGAGGTTCACTTGTTATTACGGGCTTGATACATAAAATGCAGTTCAGTGGGTCACAATAGTTTCCCACTGAAAATGACCCATTATTAGATTAGTACGTGCTTGAGATGGCAGTCTGTAACTAAATCGTAAATATGTAATGCAGTGCATATTGTACATTGTAATTAGGAGCAGACCGATTTATAAATGTTTCAATAAATAAACGACTTTATTTAGAAAAAAGATGTCTGTGCACGTTTTTAGAAATTAGAAGTAATGCAAATGACGTAAAAGAAACATTTCAAAAATCTTCCATATTTAAGTATTTTAGTAATTACATATAAATGATTTTCTTGGATTCACGTGCACAGCGTGAAAGAAATAAATTTATAATACTTGAATCTGAAATGGAAATGAGCATGCATACAGCAGCCAAAAGCATAAACTCGAATAATTATATTATATAAGCCAAGATGAACTTACATTGGGGATGTATTAGTCCTTCTTGCATTCAGTGAAGTAAGTGACCTGTTGCTATGCACTCTTTTGAAGTAGAATGAAAACAAAACTTTTTGCTTGTTTGTGCAGGTTCTTTCAGAGACTTTTCATCAATGCGTGCTAGCACTTGTTTCTGAAAATTAGTGAACTCAATTCTGTTAATGAATTACTTTCGTTTTAAGCGTGAAGTTTGTGCTCTGCAGTGGTACTCTCAGATGCTGCTGTAAGAACACAATTACCTTCACCGTTGATCTCATTTATCATTGATATTTGCATAAATTAAAAATTCAAGCCTTACGGAGACTTGCAAATTGATTTATGAATTGTTTGAGAATAAATTTTTTTGCGCAAAATACACTCTCCCTTTCACTTCGAAGAGTTTGTTCAAGAAAGTAGTCAAGACTACCATCATTTATATGTTTCCTCATAATTTCAATCCTAACGACACGAAATATCATTCATGCTGTTGCCATGTGAAAACCTTTACAATACTTTCCGGTATTCTGGAAATCTTACTTATGTGTCCTCTGGTTATCACAGGTATTTTCTCGCAATCATTATTCGCTCCATTAAATAATAATCTAAAGTTAGTATCAGACCCAAGATGTTTTTGAAAATATGACACCAATTTACTTGTCTATTGATCTGCCATAACCTGCGATGTTTTGACATTTGGTATAAAATAGAAAATTGAATAATAAGATTGCATTGTCTGTTGGTCATTTATTTGGCTAATGCTGGTTCAGTATTGAAAAGCGTCATGAACACATAGAATACTTGCAACTAAATCTAATTCAAATAACTCTTCGAGCATCAGAAAGGATAATCATTTTGGAATAGTATACAGATTTCGAATTTCATCTGTTAACAAACGAATATAGATTTATTTGCAGTGAAAAATAATCTATATATACTTATGCTTATTAGAATATTTTATTGAAGTCTTCAATTTCCATCAAAAGCTGACATGTTCAAATCAGAAATAAGCAGTCAATTTTTAATTATTAAATGAACATGGATAAGAACAATCTGCAAAAGAACTAATTACGATGAAGTATGCTCGAAAAGTTTAGCTATGATATTTTGTATTGCTTTTTCACTGATTCTTAATTAATTCAAGTAGTCGAATATTTTAGTCCTTCCTGATCTCAGTGCAAAATTGTGTGATACAAAAAATGATGATTTCAATTTTCTACCATTCGACAACGTCAGTGGAACATTTTTTGACAAGGAACAGGTCATTGGAAGGTTAGTAAGATATTCTGTAAATGTAATTATTTAACGAAAAATTAAATCCACACTATAATTTCTCTGCTTCCATACTTGTAAAATAATTAAATAAAATTCAAAAATATGTATAGGCGTATTGAAATGACTAACTTTATGCATAAATTTGCAACTCAACATAATGAACACATTTTTTGAAAAATGGTAGTAATTTAAAACTGATATTAGTCATGCTTTGTTCCATATCTTCCATTTGTTCAGGAAAATGCAATCACTACGAAAAGTAAAACTGATTTGCACACCAAAATATTTAACATTCATACAGTATTTCAACTAGTTTCACCTTTCTAATGATCACTACCAGTAACAAAGTTTTCAGTACCTCTATATTTCGCTGTTTTAGAATAATTACTAGCGTTCGTGATATCACATGTTTCACGAGAGCATTATTCATTATCTGGCCACTGACGCAAATTGCAGCCGCAAATTTGATGCTTTACGGTTTAAAGACTATTAACTGCAAATTATTGCTTCCTCACATCATTATTAGGTTTGCTTTCGAAAACAATCTCACTCTTTACTTTTTATTTTTGCAATATATTTAGAACACAAGCAATCACATACTCCTAGATATTTTCGACAAAAATTTCTAAAATAAGTTACTATGATGCTGACACAGAAATCTACTGCTTGTTCTTTTATATAAGTTTTGATAATTGAATTCACACAGTGTTTTGTTGGCGCTTTTAGATTAAAGCGTTAACTTGAAGAAATTTTTCTTTTAAAGTAATCAGTTGTGGTAAATAAATCAAGATTCAAAATCCGAATAGTTGAATCCTGTAAAATGAATAACGACGTCACGCATTCAGCAGCAATATAATGATGTTCAATATATATTGAAAACTATGAGAATTATGTGAGTGCAATAATAATGATAATTTGGATAAACTATGAAACAAAAATTGAATTTCAGATGTCTATGCTTAATTTTGTCCTTTCCTTTGCTGGCGATATTTATTTTGTGCATAATATACTACTATCAAAATGGAGAACAACAAAGAGCTTCTGTTCTCATTTTCTTTGTCATTTTTACTTGTTCGGTAATCGCAATGTGGATTTACATTTTGGTAAGTAACACCATTCTCTTTAGACGATAACAGCGCCACAACCTTTTCCACTGCGTAAATCTCAATCCATTTACTCTAATAATACCACTCCATTAATCCTTCAAAAATAAAAGGAAAAAAATTGACGTTAACACTTTTGAATAATTAATTATTCTTTTGAGACTATGATGTATTCTATAGACTCCTTACTACAATTTCAAGCAAAAAGCTAACTTAATATCAAGGAAAACAATCCCCAAAAGAATTTAAAGTCACTATTACTTATGTACCCAACTGCGAACTACAGATTTGCCAAATGAAATGTTACGAATTCATCAAACGTACGGCTCATACCGGTTTTTCACTTTCAACAATTCGCCAACTCAGTCCTCCACTTCAATCAGTTGCTACAAACCATACAACAAACACACCGCACACAACTACACCATCACTTGCCACAGCCATGCGACATTTGCAACCATTAAAGCACACTGATCGACAACAAATACCATCTACACCTGTTTTCATCGATTTGATGAATTTTCAGTCCTTGACTTGAAACAGAAACCCCAAGCACAAACAACTATTTCCTATGTCAAATTCCAGCTACTTTATTACATACATAAAACAAATCCTTAGAAGGTTGAAATACTACTTAAATGTTCCATCTTTGCTACATTTTCAAACTCATGCACAAAGCCTGTAATCCCACCATGCATAGTTACAACCATTCTTTAAGACTTGTAATCTCTTCATTAAGTGAAAAACACAGCAAACATATCTGTCCAGAGGACTTGAGATGTCCCTATTATTTAGTAAATGATGAATTAATGTGAATTCTAATACGCAAAGGAATTCACATTAATCCAAGTGTCGCATGCAACGCTGTTGTTGATACCGCATATCAAGCATTGTTCTTTTCCGTCTTTATTACTACATTTCGAGGTCAAGCTTTAAAAGCATAAAGCAAATTAAATATAGTCACGAAAAAGTCAATTCAATCGAGTTTATTAGATTTAAAAAACTTACGTGGCTTAAGCTAAGACAGATCTTAAAAAGTAGAAAATACAGACTCGGCACATTTTGGTATGCGTGAGAAATTCTGAGTCTTCCCGTAACATGAAAAAAAAACAGAGCTAACAAAACCTTTATTAAATTTCTATTCCAGTGAATTCTACAAAAACAAGTCACGAACAAAAAGGCCTTATAAAGGTTTGGTTTTACAATCATTTAATGAGGGTGCCTTTTCTTAATACGCAAAAAACATTTTCTCAAATGTAATACAAAAAATGCAACATTTCAATCGAAAAGAACAAAATTTGGAAATACCTACTCAGGAAATGAAAGTTTCTCAAATCACAAAATATTCGAGCACTGCATTTCAAACTCGATTGATTTTTCCGATATGGAATGTTTTCTTAGAGCACATATCATTCTTAATTTGCTCTGATCATCATCTTTATTGCATATAATCTTTCCCAAGTGAACAGCAGCAGAGTTGGTAGCAGTATGCAAACATCTTGAAGATCTGCAATGACCAGCTAGTCAGTCATCCCCAACGATAAACAAAAACTTATTGATTTTTAAATATTGAATATTAGTGAGCGGAAAAATTTAATTGTACAACGAGGCCTAAAAATGGTTTATGACCAATGAAACTAGCAAAATAAATTACATAAGTTTGCAGTACTTGCCACATAATTATCCCAATCATTAATGAAAAGACTATACATACCTGTTGAGCTTTATATGACTTCTCACAAGGTCATTTGAGCATTGAGCTGCCATGAGAGATAATTCACCTGCTAGGACTGTTGAGCAAATAATTTCGGCTAGACGTGATGCACTTTCACTTGGTATGGAAGTCGGCGAACCACAACCCAGCATCTTTATTTCAGAAAGTTTTATATGATTTACGACTTGCAAGTTTCAAGATTTTAAAACATTGGAATGTGCATAATCCTTCAATTAATAAACGACGAAAACTACCTTCAAACATGTTTTCTGAGCTGGTAATATGGTACCACCACCAACAGTCCCTACTTCAAGACAACGCATATTGCACGAAACATACAAATCACCATGTTCAGTTTTTTCCATTGACGTCAAACACATACTGCTAGATACGACCTGAGCGACGTCCTAAAACAAAAAAACTAGACCACAAAATATTACTACTTTTGTAAATTCTTATTTTCCGATCTAAACCTGTCCAGTAGCAATAAATATCGCCGCAACAACATTAGCTGCATGCGCATTCCAACCACCAATGGTACCACTCATTGATGAACCAATCAACAGTTTCGCCTGTCCTAATCGCACTAGAGCATCAACAGTTGTCTTGAGTATGGTTTGCACTACAGTCATCGGAATCTTCGCCTCCGCAATCACTGATTTTCCCCGTCCTTTAATCCTATAGAAAAGATAAGTGATCAAAACCACTTTGAAAAAGTTTATTTGTTGCATGTACCAAGTACTGGACAGATAAACAAGATATATAAAAAACTAACCAATTTAGTGCGCTAGCCTTCTTATCTACACAGTAGTTACCAGACAAGGACAACATTTCCATATCTGGATACTTTTCTTTCAAATATGATAACGCTGCATGCACACCTCTGTAAAATTTGACGTAAACTTCAAGAAATACTAATTAATTAAGTCCCTTAATAGATATAACTTGATAATGAGCAAAATGAAAAACAAATCTTAATAAGAAAATTTTGAAAAAGAACTTTTTTTATAAGTTAAACACTTAAATGAGCCAAAATAGTAAAATTTGATGTTGCAATGCAAACTATCTGCTTCGAAAGCAACAGGTTTTGCCTGTCTAAATAATGAGAAGTGCAGAGAGTTAATCAAGTTGAAAAAGAGATGTTAATAACATAGAAACGTAAACATTAAGAAGTACTTTGAAACCATGTTCATCCCCATTGCATCACCTGTCGTAGCTTCAAATCTTAAAAACAATAACCGACCACTGATATCCACTTCAAGTTGTTGCAACTTCGCAAAACTTAAAAGTATGCTTACTGCTTATTAAAGACATGAGCTGGATGGGAACAATTATTGTAATGAAACAAATATAAATCTTTAGATCTATAAAAATGTAATGCTGAGAAAGACAAGTCGCACTTTATTTTATTTTACTCAAAACACAAATCGCATGATTTAAATTTATTTTTCGCAACAATTTGATTCTACATAAAAAGCAGCCACCATACCTGCTAGTCGAATCGAAGACTTTTTTGATTTCCTCGAAGCTACTGCGGGAATCTAATATATTCTTGACCTCCCTTTAAAAAAATTTATTGCAAACATTGCATAAATTTCATTGAAAATTTCAAATATGTGGTAGTAAAGATTGAGAGTAACTTTATGCGTATTCTACAAACTAGTTTCTCACAAAAAAGTGCATGAAAAATTATTATTGGGTTGCAAAGCAATTTAGTATTTTATTGTAGGCCAAAGAGAAAACAGCATCATAATTTGATGACCTTCTACTGAAAAATGGACTAACTATTCAGAAATTTTGCAAACTCACAATGCTCGTAAAATATTAGTAAACTGGACAACTGGTGCACGTGTCATTCCATCTTTATAAACACGAGCTACAACACCACCAGATTCCTGAAACAAAGCATTTTTCATATTTAATCAAGTAAAAACGTGTAAATAGAATATTTTATAAACTAAAAAATCACTAACATAAATTGCACGACAACCACGACTGGTGCTTGCAATCAGAGCACCTTCTGTTGTGGACATTGGTACAAAGAATTTTCGTCCGTTCATCAACAACGGTCCAACGAAACCCGTCGGTATTGGTACATAACCAATTACATTTTCACAGCATGAGTCAATAACCTAAAAGTAATTTTGTACAAAAAAAAAATATTATCACTTACTTTTCAATGGTGACGAAAAACATACATAATTGTAGTCGTAAGTTTGAAATGGTAAATTAGAGAGTGATATATCAGCCATTTCAGAGAGATATAATCTTCGAATGGAAATGGCTCGAAGTAAGTCACCACCTAATTCTACTTCCAGATCACGTTGCTTAACATGCCCAAAATTTAGCAACTGGATTATTTCCCTGAAATTTGCAGATCAATTTTACATCTAACTGCAGTTTATGATTCGCTTATGATTAACATTCAAGTAAATGTATTTACCTGTCATCAAGATATGGATAGCAATGTACTGGTTTTCCCGATTTCAAATTTTTAACTAATGTTGTAACAACTTCATTACCATCATTTTTATTCCTATTTTTGATTTTTGAAGCGCTAGATGTCGCTTCCAGTTTGGTTTTAGAATAAATATTTATTTCTTTAGCTGGCCGATCTATATCTAAAATAAATTTAGTCTTGCAAAAGAATACTAGAATTTGGTTAACGCAGAAGAATGACAGTATAAACCAATAAATATAACAACTTATTCTATTTAAAACTGAAAATACATCATGGAGTCTTTTTGTAAAAAAATAAAAACCTACTTTTTATGACTGAATTTTCCAGTGACTGAATAGCAGTTGTTTTGCATGGCATACTTCTCAGCTTGCAATGTTTGCTTATCTCATATGCAATTTCCTTCAGCAACTTGGTTCTCCATTGATCTTCTTCATCAACCACAACATCATTGATTTTCCTCGCCAGCCATTCTTCATCGACAACAAAATTATCCTCCCATTCTAAACACTCCATGACTCTGCACATAAAATTATATTAATTAGATCACGCATAATTCATCTAAATGCTAAAAATATAGCACATAGTGACGAAAAAAAAATTGACAATAATAATTGATAATAACATTATTACATTTAAATGTGCAATGATTTTTATGATTATAATTGTAATTATAATCATGATTATCATACATATATGTGGTCGAAAAACTTCCCAGATATAATCATTTGCATGCCTTTTAACAAAAACTTGGCAGTTTCTAAAATATATAAAGCAAGCAAACCAAATGAGGTAAAATTGAGGATAAATCAAGCTTTCCATATTTATGAATATAAAAAGCATCGTCAAAAAATTCTCAATTTCACAGTGTTCTAAATCTAATGGCAGGACACAAATTCTCTTTTAAAGCTTACTAGTTTTGAGTAATTAAACCTTATTCAATTGGTCTAATTTATTCTTTGAATTGAAATGAAGTAGATAGTATAAGTTAGAGTTTTTGTTTGTTAGCGTAAAATAATTATATCTTGCATTCTTGATATTAATTAGTTTTGCCACACTAACGAACAATAAAGTGTGCTAATTATTTTCGCTTGACATAAAATAAATAATAACGATGGAAATGAAATGTATGTTAGCGTGCAATATCTTTTATATAAGAACTTCTGATATTTGAATCAAAATCAATTCTTAGCTTTCATTTTTGAATCTTCTGAAGTTAAAGTGGAAAAAGACTAATTTGATGAATGCGAGAAAGGTTTAGTTTACTTTGATAAGCGAATTCTTTAATCTGTCAATTTATCTATTGCTACACATAAGTACTTATTTGATGAATTTTAAATTCAAATTCTATGACTTCGTGACATGCGTTGTATTATTCTGACGTTAGAAAACAAAATAAAAGACAACATGTATTTGGTCAAAGGTCAGCCTATGAAACAATAAATGAAGCATTTGAATAAATATTATGCAATAGAGTGATTTCTATGAAAACTCTCAAAAAATAATGTTATGCCTTCTGAAGACTTTAATGTATCCCAAAATGCATGTCACGAAAACTAGACGTACTTGATTCTAAGTTGTGAATTTACTGAAATTAATGATATATTATGCAAATAATGCATGCATTTATTTCACTATGAATTCCATTATAAAACGAAATGACTGAAGTTTGAAATGCATAAACCGTTATGAATTTTTGAAGAATGCTGCTGCTTGCCACACTTACCTTATTTCCTGTACTTTGTAAAACTTTCAGAGATTCGATCTATGGTACAAAACGTTTCATTTTTTGACGCAAAATAACGTAAGCAAGAAAAAATTAAGTGATAATAATAATAAACAGTTATATCGAATAATAGTGGTAATTAATGAATAATAGTAATAATAATAATTAGTTAATGATGATAATAATAATACATAATGAAACGAAAATGGACTTCGTTTTTATTTTTCCACCCAACTAATTTGTTTGAAATCAGATATGAAATTTGTACTATCACAAACGTTGCGCTATTCGCGCAATCAACGAAATTAATTTGCTCAGCTTTGCTTCGCATTCATAATTCAATGACTATTCATCTTGCCTTAAAGTAATAGATGGTGTCCAGGGGACTAGCGGTCTGCTAATAACTGGTAGAGTGCAAATGACCAGTAGCAACTGCCATCTCTGAGAGTCAAAGGATTTGTGTGATTAATTGCAAAATAATATTGAGTAAATTTCCTAGTACTGAGCGAAAAGCTTGCTGAAATTATAAATGCAAGTTTTTGCAGAACCGCGAGCTACTTTTACTAACGAGAAGGTAGCAATGCCAATCGTTAAAATCGAAGAAAAAACAGTCTACGTACCGATGGGACGTCATATTGCGCTAAATTGTTCTGCGTGGATTGCTGCAAGAAGCAGTTATCCCCTTGGACCAGACTTGATAATATGGGTCTTTCACGACATTGAAGATGACAGAGATATCTTTATTGATATCGATAACCAGTAACTTTAATCGAGCATTACTTTATATTTCACAACGACTATTACTCCCTCACTGTTTAATCTTAAACTTAAAGTTAATGAATTTTCGCTTAAAACGTGTCATTTGCAGTCTGCGTAAATAACGAAAACACATTTCAGCGTAGAGTACTTTTACTGTGTTTGATGAATTCTTTATAGCTTAATAGTTGGCTTGACTACTAAATGTCGTTGAAATTACTTTGTGCAATTGTGCATTTTGAATTAATTTTCTTCACATCACATAAAAGTGAAATACTTAATTCTCTTCCTTTAAATGTGGAGTTATTCTGCTTTCAAAGGCGATTTATACATAATACATCAACTGGTACTCTTAATCTGTTTACTGCTCAGAAAGAAAACGAAGGAATCTATGATTGTCATGTTGTTTTGAGTGAGAGAATCGAGTCGGTTTCACGAGTTAATTTGTGTAAGTCAAAGAGCTTCGACTCTTTCCTATTCTCAATTTTATTGCATTTCTCAAATTGCACTGCAACTGCTGCTAAATGTAAGCTTCTAATAATTATCAACTCAGCTAATCTACAATGTCTCCAAACATCTAAATTGCAATTAAATTTATGCTAAAAGTGAGAAATGTATAAAACTGAAATCAGCAGCTAATACTAATTATCGTTAATTAAAAATAATTCAATGAGTTATATCTGATTACAGGCTGGATTATCGAACCATAAATATTTGCACAAATACATAAATACACATTTCTAACACTGATATTTTCATAATTACTCGTTAAATCGTAGGGAAAGAGTAACGAAAATTCAATGAAATCAACTCGTAGAACTTGCAAACATTGAATACATTATGCATATTTATGAAAATCTACTTTTAGATATATATCTTTATAAATAAAGATATATAATATTATCGAAGACAAACATTCATTGAAAAGATAACTGGACACTCATTTTTGCAAAATGCCTTTAATGG
>UYYF01000562.1:0-11761 GCA_900618365.1 Thelazia callipaeda
TTAAAATGAACTGTGTAATCAAGTTCTAATTTCAAGGATTTAATTATTTTAATAACGATAAAGGTTATTCTTTGTTGATATACATAGTTATGGCAGCGGAAGACGAAGAACACGCAGATGTGATGAACCGATTTAAAGTTTGTAATTTTTCAAACCTGCAGTCTGCTTTAAAAGTTCGTAAATATAAGAGTGACTGGAAGTAGTCATTTTTGAACTTAGAATGATTTTTAAATGAACTGGAAAATCTTAATGTATTTATTTTTTCTAAGAATATTGGACGATGAAATTGGTATATTTATCAATAAATATTTATTGCATATCAACTAATTCCTCTCACTTATAATCTGAATTCATTAATCTCTTTATTCATCAAATCAAATGGTCATATTTTATTTAACAATATCAGAAAAGGTAGCCAAATTTTGGATGATTGTATAATAAAATAAGGTCTCTAAATATTCTAAATAATTGCTTTCTAACTAAATTCCTAAAAAAACGGAGTGCTTATTTCATGAGCTTTATTCGGCATAATGCTCTGTAAGAACTATTTTAACTGCTACTTTTGCAGGAAATATGTGTAGTAGGTGACGATTTAGCAAAGGATTTCTTGTCTCACAATCATTGGAATTTAGAAGCAGCTGTTCAGGAGTTTTTTCATGTAGTGTATTTTACCAATTTTTTAATACTCTATCAATCTTAGATGATTGCACTCTTCTTTTTGAATTTAAATTTTTCCTTTTTTATTGAAAGTATTGGAAATACTCATTACTTTGTTTGGAAACTGCTCTTTAAAATTAGTTTGTGGAATTGATATCGTTTTTGAAAGATTACTCTTGATACTTATTACATACATAGTATTGAAATTGTTTCATACGATTTGTATTTCTGTTTTGTACTAATAGTTTCGACTTCTTTATTGCTCGCTAAACTCATCATCTTTCTTTCAGAGTGGCGAACATGTAGAAGAGGAGCAGAATCTTTCAGATGTGACAAATGAGTTGAGACACAGGCACATGCAAGCAATTGATCCATCAACTTCTCAGTAATTAAAAAATATTGCCTTATAGTCGATAGTTTTATGTTTTTCTGTGATTTTTATGTTTACGGAGGTAATCAAACAGAAGAATTATCTCATTGAAAAGTATCAACAAAAGCAAGATAAGCATTAAAAACGTAGTTTTTTTATATCTTTACTTAGGGATTATTATCTGTATCTTCTTAATCTCATTACTCAGTTTTAGAACATCTAGTACGCTTTCTGCATATGATTCTGACATTCGTCTGACAAGACGTCCTCCAGTTCCACAGACGTGGTTTGAATGGGCTGTAGCGATCATAAAGCTTCCTTTCTTTATAGCTTATCAAAGCTTATTTGAAATACTAAGTTTTGTTTGTGAGTTTCATAATCTTTTTTTTCGAATTGAGCGTGTGCTATGTTAATAGTTAATATTCTTGGTGTTAGTGTGGAAAGCTCCAATATTACTTTTATCATTAAACTTCATACATCTATAAATTATCAAAAACTTAATAAATTTATGGGTTTAAAAACAGTTGCAAATTAAGGGTCTTTGTTTCGAGCCCAGCCATTGGCAGTTACTGATTCTAGAGGAGATGTACAACAATTTATTTCGGAATTGAATACTCAGTTTGGTACTTTAACTGAAGGAATTCGCTTCTATAATGGATCGTATGATGATGTTAGTTAAAACATAATATTATCAGAGTAAAAGCAATTTTTGTGCCAAAAAAAGTTGCAAGAAAGATACTCAACAGGACGTTTAGAACTACTGTATAATTTATCATCTCAAGTACGGTACTGTATTATATATTTCCGAAATCTTTGTTCAATTTATAAAATGATTAGTATTTCTGTTTTAGGCGATAAATGAATGCAAGAATTCTCTGCGCTTCATGATAGTTTATTTGCATAATCCGTCTCATCAGTCATCTGAACGTTTTGTTCGTGAAACCTTGCTCAGTTACCAAATGAAACAGTTTTTGCATCGAAATGACATTCTTATTTGGGGAGCATCAGTACGTAGTCAAGAAGGTTATAAAGGTATCGCTTGATTGTTTTATTAAAGTTTTCAATATATTTCTAATATCAGTTCAGTTAAATACTTAGTGTTGAGTGATTTAGTCTTTGATTCATTTCGACCTGTGTTTATTAAAAATACTCATAGAGTTCTTAGTAGTTTTTTCGATATTCATTACTTCAATGTTTATAGTATCAATGGCTCTTCGAGAAAATACTTATCCATTTCTGGGTTTACTTTGTATGCGTGACACGAGAATGGTGCTAGTAAGTTTCAGAAATCATTGAATTGTCATTAAAATCATGGAAAACATGATATAAAAAATGGAATGAAAGATGTTTTGTTTTAATGAGACTAAAAATTTCTCTTACATTGTTTGCGCGATTTCTAAAGCAATAAATAAGCTTATTAATCCTTCTTTGGCTTGTTATGATGCAGATTAAGATCCAGTAAATACAAGAGAAGTTTCTATTGTAAACTTTTTAGTTTTTCTTCACTTATTGCTCCAGGTATTACGATTGGAAGGAGATTATGAACTTGAACCGATGCTCTTCACAATTCAAGTAGCAGTGGATGAAAATCGAGGACATTTAGATGCAATAAGAAATGAAAGGTAAACTATGTTCGTTAGTTTTAGACATATAAATATTTAATTAAAGTCTTAGATAATACATTATTATTATTATTAGGCAGCAGCGAGAGCTGAATAGTCGTATTCGTCGTGAACAAGAATCAGATTATCAACGTAGTTTGGCAGCTGATCGAGCACGTTTAAACCAGAAACGAAAGGCTGAAACTGAGCGGAAAATGGCTGAAATAAAGGAAGCAGAGGAACGTAAGAAAGAAGAAGAAAAAAAAGAGGTTAATTTAGTTTGGTGATTCAGTTTTCAACATATCATGAACGTTGTGGTTGTATTGGATACTACTGGTGTTTGCTAAAATTTATAATGTAATAATCAATGTCAGAAGAGATTAATTTCTTTTAAAGTATGTAGTCTATTAAAAGACGTTAGTAGTCATTTAGTGTTCACTTATAATTAAAGTAGTATGTATTCGAATATCATAAGATTACAGAAATAGGAGCAATATATTTTTATTCCAAATTGGTAGTACAAAAAATGCTCTAAAATTTAAATTTAAAGTTTTGAGGTAGTTTTAGCTATTTAAACAGTTTATGAAGCTGAACTTTACTATTCAGCGGAAAGGAAATTTTTCATCTTACTTCTCTCCTAACTTTATGATCATTATATCAAACTTGTAATCATTTTCAGAGACTAAATGCTATTAGAGAGGAACTAGCAAATGGTCTACCTCCGGAACCGGATTCACCAGATTGTGTTCGGGTTAGTGTACGATTTCCAAATGGTGAACGATTTGAAAGGCGTTTTGATGTTACGAATAGTCTTGAGGCAATTTTTCGAATTTGATAACTTATTTATTTTATGTATTAGATAACTTGAAGCATATAGTGAGCGCATTTTATGAAGAACACAGTCTGACTGCTTTATGAATTTTGAGTGATATGAACTGTTTTGGCAATGAAACTAAGCATCGATTATAGATTAGTGACACTGCTCGATCTAATTAGTTTCATTATACGAAAACTTTTTGTATTTCATTTTTAAAGATTACAATGCACATACTATTACGCTACATTGTAATTTTGAAAAGTGAATTACTAAATGACATGTCTATAATAAAATAATAATATACGACATACTTTCCACTCATTTTTTATTTTATAATAGAATCGCTCACATTTTCTTCATTTTTCGTTTACATGATAGCTTCCTAAAACTACTTAATGGTTTTATATGAACTTGCTTATAGTTATTATTCAATGCAACACTGTCACATAAATGTTGCCCTTCAAATCTTACTTTGGTATCAAACTATCCCAGAAAGCAGCTCAACTGTGCACCAGAATGGTATCGTGAATTTGGAAGAGTACAAGATCCTGACAATATCCCGACATTTCAGGAATGTGGTTTTGAGAAATCGGTAGTTGTTTTAGTGCAGGATAATGATGCTTAACTATAATGTTTTGTCTCTCAAAATTTTAGGTTAAACTGGTAGGAAAAGATATATGTGCTCTCGCATGTTTTTCACATATAGAAGATGCCAAATTTTTATTGTGCTTTATTCAAATGTTGAAATTAAGTGACTTCTGTAACATAACGTTATCGATTTTTTTAGAAAGATTCACAATTCAAATATCATGTATTGTTCTCGTGAATTGTCCTGATCATCAACTCAGGGATATAGAGAACATTATTTTGTATTTGTAATGTGATTCCATTTGTTTCACTAAAAAATATTGCCTATTAACTCTTGTTTTTGATTGCTGTAGTACGAATAATGTTATTCAGATCTTTTTTCATTCCTTTTTTTGCTAAATTACAATAGTATTTCAACCTTCAGGTTTTAATTGATTTCTAAAACTTCCAGATCTATAGATCATTTTCGCAGTGACTCAGATGTTTTAGCAGTCACTTCTATAATATATGTGGTGTGGTGAATATCTTTCATGCAATTTTTGTTAACGAATCATATTATTCAGAATATTTGTTGCATGTTGAGCAATCGAAATATGAAGACGGATCATCGCTTTATTATAAATATGCTGAAGAAAGATGACATAATTTACATATACCATATTAGAGTACATAAGAATGCGTTTACTCAGTTATGGAAAATGAAATAATACGGAATAGATTGACAAATAATAGTTCGTTTAGAAATTTGAACTGGCAAGTAATAGATTTAAAATGATTAGAAACCACGCATAATTATTCATATTACTGAATATATACGGTAAAGGGACAAGATGATCTTATGCTTATTTGTTTGTTGACTACCTCTTTATCATAGGCAAATTGTTATAGAGCACGTTGCAACTCTTATTTGTTATTTCTTATGATGTATCTAATTTCAAGTTTTCTAAATAAAGTTACTTATTTGGGTAAATAGATATGAGCATGAGTATATACATATGACATTGTTCAACACTCGAACTTAAATGATTTAAACGAAGATTTACATTTTAGAATAAATAAGTTAGATTAACTGTTCCGGTAATTTGTTAGCAAGAAGTTCTGTAGTGAGTAGTTCTAAATCCAGGTCAATTAAATCTTCCAAATATGAATTGATTGCTCTATACACAGACCATAGTATCGATAAAGTATGACCAAAACGTACTGGACCTCGTTTGTCATATCTATAATAGCATTGAGACCTTATAAGGAGAAATTTAGTTAAATTGTACTAAAAGTGCGCTAGATATAAGTTCTGTTTATATTTTTAGAAACAGTAATAATAAAAGCACACCTGACAATCATGTAATTGAATAGAGCATCAAGAATAAGTTGTCGTTTACATGATAACTTCCTAAAACTACTTAACGATAGACCAAAACATTCTGCAAAACAAGTCAAGCATTATATTTAGAACAAGAGATGAAATTAGGGATATTTCAAGTAATAATTATTTATTTCATGTAGCGGGATCAAAGTAATAAAAAGTAAGCAGTCCGAAGATATTACTTTATTGTGCTGTGGGTTTGTTAAAAAAACTTTAATAATAATTAGTATGCTAAAACTGGGGAGTGAAATTAATATAATAAATAATTTAAATATTTCAATCATGAGTATATTATTTTAAAATTAAATTGGAATTAATTATTTAATTTCAATATATTTGTTAGAGATAAATAAGTTCATCTTCTTTTCACACTTTAATTAATTTTAATAAAAATTACAAAAAATATTCATTAAATAAAAACTACATACGATTTAAGTAAATGGAAAAAACCATGAGAGCATACCAGGATGTACAAAAGCAATTGCTTTTAATAATGAAAATTCTTTTCTGTCAAGCTTAATTCTGTTCATACTTTCGATTAGTAATGACATTCCAGTACTTTCTCCATTTAACCTATTAATATCAGAAATATTAAATAAAATTTCTAAAATACATATTTGTAAATTTTAAATTAATTTCATTTTACAGTAAAATAAACTTACTGTTTTTCTTTCTCATTTCGATGATTTAGAACAGAAATGCTTTTTGAAATAGACTTTTTGTAAGCAGTGTCCAATAAAATCAGCACAAAAATAACATCACGTAATAATATTATCTGTAATTATTATAATATTATATGTAATTATCATTATATGACAAAAATTATTATGACTTTTAAAAAAATAGAAAGGCAATTACTAATAACATCGACAATTGAAATATGTAATAATAATAATAATAATAATAATAATAATAATAATAATGTGTAGGCGAATATACCTTATCTCTTAGAGGCATCCACTGAAATACATCGAAAGTTTTTGCATATTCTACAGTAACTTCTAACTTCCAATTTAATGAAGCTCCAGCGCTACTACTGCATAGTTTTTGTTGCTAAAAATTCATTATAACCGAAGAAGTAAATTATTGTATTTAATCAAATATTGTATTCTTATGTTCAGCTGATAAGATTAATTTTGTATTCAAGTCATTCTCATTTTTTAACAATCGAAATGAATTTCGCATTTAATTACATTTTTAATTTTTAATATTCTTTTCAGGCTACATTTTTTATCGTGAGAACTGTCATATAGAGCTAAAAATTATCACTACCATGCAATAACATTTAAATTTTTAATTACAATAACATTTAAATTTTTAATTATAATATTTTTGTCGAATTACAGTACAACTTGTATCACAGAAGTTAAGTTAATAATCAGTTCACAAAATGAGTCATTAATTTTGCCATTTGAAAGCATGCATCCAAATTTCTTCATGCTTACTTCGTTTTCATCATCAGAGTTATTAATATTATATGATGTATCAATAACTGATGGTCGTGTTAAAAGGTCAAGTATTGAAATTGAAGTGTTAGATTTGTCGGTAATCATGAATTCATCAATACCGTCTTGAACACGAGTAAGTTGCAAGATTAGCTACAAAATATTAAAGTAAAAAGTAGTAAGTAAATTTTTTAGAAAAAAAGCAAGAAAATTTTTTTTTGTAAACTGCGGAAGACTTTACATAAATAAATTATTTATGATCCTATCTAAAGATTATAAAATATCTAACTTTTTAAGTGATAATTTTTAAACTTAAACCTTTATATTTTATAATAATTTTTTAAGTTGCTAATTTATTTTTTGTTGAAAAATACTATTTCTGCAAGCAATTTTCAGTGATATTATTTTAATTTCAAAAAATATTTGTCCTAAAATTAAATCATCATTAATATTTTTCAACGTCAGTAATGCAAAATCTATGAAATATGCAAAAAATTACATACAAAGTTTGACTTCTTAACAGCAGAAAGAAAGTATTACTTGACTTTTCAAAAAGTCAAAATAAGAATTATTTATTTTTGAATCATAGAAAACTTACCTTTTCATGTTTCTCTGACATTATGCATTGCTTTCGTACAGCATTATAAAAGTCAAAGGTTAAATCAGAAGTTGATGATGACTTGGTATCTGGCTTCATGCATTTTAAACTACAAAATTAACAAAACTTCCTTCATATGAAATTTGAAATATTCTTATGAAGATTTTTTCTCTTATCTCTTGCATAAATTTTTTTAGTTCACTTTTTTCCTTACTCATAAAAATTGTTTCATTTGAAAATTACTGCAAAAAAAATTATGCTTCAACTTAATAAATAATTTTTAATAATTAAACTTATTATTCAATTTGTTTATTTCTTTTGATGGATAAAAAATAGTAAAAAATCAATTATCGTGATAAAACCAAGTAAAATCTGATTTAACTTCTTGTTGATTTATTTAAATCTTATATGCTCACCTTAAATTTTCATTTGAATTTGATATAGAAGTGGGTTTCGAGAAACCGAGAAGAGCAGAAATAGTATAGGCTCGTTTAGATGCAGTAGAATTGCTTTGATCTAGACTTGATCTAGATCGTTTTCGATCAGAATCTGTGGGTTTTGATAGTAAACAGTATAATTCTTTTTCAGTACTGATCGAGCTTGTAGTTTCACAATTTTGAGATATATCAACAGAATCCAAAGAACAGTTAGATGAGGTAGTAGAAATTGATACTTCTTGTGGTGATGTCATACGTCCTGTACGATTACACTGAATAGCTAAAAGAACAATTTAAATTTCTTCATTACTCCAAAATTGTGTAACTTTTCAACAAAACATAATAAGTTAATAATTACTATTAAAATTATCTGAGCGCGGGACAAGTACTGCCAGAATGCCGGAATGCGATCCAGCGCAGTACCAATAAAGCGAAAATGAAAACTAACCTCCACATTTTATTTATTTATTAAAATAATTAAAATAAATTTAAAATCGAATTGAAAACCTTTGGGATTCATTCCAACTGCAACACATTTATTAAATCGACAAGCACGACATGCGCATCTCATATCTGAACATAAATATAAATTAATTAAATTAATTTCATTTGTGACTTTGAAGAAAAAAATTATTTCCTAGCATCAAGTTTTTTAATTATTGAAATCAAAGGTATTTAGCATCGAAATACAAAAAAATTGTTTAAAAATTATGGCATAATTAGCTTTAAAAAAATGCTAATAATTGATCTTTCAATAATAACAATGAATATATTTAGTAATTTATTAAAAATTTTATATAAATTCCTAATTAAAAAAAGATTAGCATATGTTTAAGCGCTTTGAGTAAACAAAATGTAATTTAACAGTTAACAGTAACAATTAACAGTAACAGCTAGCAGTAACAGTTAACAGTTAACAGTTAACAGCATATGAACACGTATTATTTTATCTAATTACAGTAATATTTCCTTGAAAACTGGCATTTCCCATGTAAGAAAGTTAAATCAAAAAAGTATTCGTAAGAAAATTTAATACATTTGAGTAAAATATCCGAAGGCTACGTTAGTTTAGAATGTACTTTGTACGAATACTTGATTTCAAGGTCAGAACAAAGGAACTGATGAGAATATTGTTGACTACTTTTGGCCACTTTTAACTATGACCCTGACCTATATGTCTTGGGTCAAAGCGCGTTTTCTTGTCAATAGCCAAACCCCAGTGTGACCCATTATTAATGGAGCAAATCATTAATAAATAGAGCAATGACACCAAAACAGTCAAATTTTTTTATTGCATTTAGGATCAAAAGGTTGTACAACTAATTAAACAATATCTTAATTCCCCACATCTTTACTAAGCTCGTTTCATTTATACGTAGACATCTGAATCGTATAAAAAATAACTAACTACTTTAATGAAATTATCATTTTTAGAATATTTTTATGCTTTTCAATTTTATTCAAATATGAATTTTAATTACTTATTCACTTAATTTTATAAAAACTCACCTTTGTCAAATGTACAATTGCCATTTTTATAGCACTTATAAATTCGATTAGAAACCAAGGTACGTCGGAAAAACGTCTTGCTAAAATTTACTTTAATATAAATTGCCAAAGTAGAAATTATAATAGAAATTATATAATCATATACACGATCTACACGATCTCGTATACTTATTATTATTTACAATCAACGTTCTGAATAATTAATAATGCGCTTGAATTAAAATGTTCATTAGTCCATTCTCTAAGTTTATGCTTTCTTTAGTAATATTTTAGTTTGTAATTTTCTATCATTAAATAAATTTTTTGTATTCATTTATTTTCTATATTTTAATTGCACAATAAATCTCTGATTGCATTCTTTACAATTACTACTGAAAATTCACGCACGCATTTTTTGCACAATTAGTTATGATTCAACATCAGTCTTTCCCAACACAAACACAAACAAACGTGTAAAAGAAATTGAATTAAATGCAAAAAAAATTTTTTTGAAAGAATTAATTGCAGTTTTATATGGCATTTACCAAAACTTTTCTTACGTCTTTTCACGTTGATTAGCTATTTGAATCACGCTTCTTTGACGTTTTGTCTTACATATAGTATTTTTTAGTTTTGTTATCACAATTCTTAAACAAATGAGTTTTAATAAGTTTTATTATATTAATTCTAATTTGAAAATATCACTGTTTATTCTTTCGACAAAAAAAATTTATTACTTGTATAATTCAGCTAACAAAAACACAAAAAATTAACCTTTAACCCTCAGTATTCTAAATTAAAATGTTTGCAATAAAAATTTACCACCCATTGCAGCTAGCAACGTCGTAATGAAAGCCAGTGGCTAAATCTCCGCAAACAGCACAGCTTTCAGTCGTTTTGGAGATTTCTAAAATTAAGAACAGAATCTTTTTTAATCTTATCTTTACGACCTTAACTTCAGAGTAAAAGTCACTCATTCTTCTGCATATAATAATAAAGCTGAAATATTGCTCTCTATATACAAGCCATATAATATTGCTAAGAATTATTATTATATTTAACCTTTGACCCTCAGCTAAAAGATCGGTTTTAATTCTATATTTTGTTTTGTTCAAAAAGAAAATTTTTGAATTCAGAGTTTTCATCTGCATTAATTAATGACATTTTAACATTTTTAATTGTATTTGTAATTTTAAATTTGAAGCCAAATTTCCCGAATTAAAACTAAAAACAAATTTAGGAAGAAAATATTTTTCATTGATAATAATAATTGATAATAATAATAATAATAATGATAAAAAATAGCGGTAACTAAAATGAATAATAACAACGCTTAATAATAACGATAAATATTTTCGAAAATTTGATATGCATATTAGCATGAATAATGAGATAAAGCAGAAATGAAGTGGACTAATGACCAATCAGCATTTGCGTGATTGTTGTGGAAAAGAAAGTAGTAGGTCAGCTAAGGTCAGACAACAAATTAATTGCAACTCTTTAATTCAGTCAGTCAGAGAATATAATGATCAGTAATCGCTAAATTTGTACATATCTTGAAATGAAATACATTTTGTAGAAGTAGTAAATGAATTTGCAAATTAATTGAATTTAGCTGAAAGTTAGAAATCGAATTTGTAATAACTCATTTCAAGTTATTTATTTACATATTTATGAATAAATACGTTATATACGCAGTGATTTATACGTAAGCAAAGAAAACGAAGCATCAAATGTCCAAACTACTTTTCATAGGGATAAAGTGTAACGGATGTTGAATAAATGAATAAAAGTAAATATCGGATTCATAAATAAAGAATAAAGTGTAAAATGAATGTAATAATGGATGAATAGATTGATGGACAAAGGAATGGACGAAAAGTTAAGTCACGGAAGAAAGCTAAGAATCACGTAAAGATGAACAGAAGACCAATGAGATTTACACGTGAATGCAGCATGAAAGGCTTGAATTTTTTAAGATTTACTCACATAAAAGTATTTCTTCCGTCCACTCTCACGTACTCTTCACATAAAATCTAAAATGTGCTGTTTTTTACTTTTGAATATTGAAATAGCCTATCTTCATCAATTTAAAAATATTGCACAAGTATGTTTCTTTGTGAGCGCAGATTTTTTGTATGCGTCTGTTCTATATTACTGTGTTTAGGCTTTGACGTGTGGATATAAGAAATCTTCATATTCAAGCGTAAATGTGCGTGTATGTATGAAGTAATGTTTGCATAAAGCCATGGTGCATTCATGTTTGCGTTTGTTTACATGCAAGCAATCTCTTACAACGATAAGTGCTGTAATAGTATAATTATCATTATAAATGATAATACTTGGGAATAATAATAATAATAATAATAATATTATTATTATTATTATACTATTATT
>UYYF01000563.1:0-11759 GCA_900618365.1 Thelazia callipaeda
AATAAATATTTTTTGTTATTTCAATGCAATTTCTGATCTATATGTAATAGGCATTTTGAGTATTGCAAAGTTTATACTATACATAATGAATGATAATATATTCATCCACAACAAGCACTGCTTATGGTATAATAATCTTTATTAATATGACAAGAAATTTATAGCAATAAAAAAATTATTAATAGCTTAATAATAATTATTATTTCAGAATTTTTGTATCTTTTCTATAAACATAGAATTCGACTATGCCTACTTTTTGTGAATAATTATTAATGCATATTAACTTGTGAACTGCTCTATGATGCAGCGCAGTATTTGTCAAACTAAGGAGTAAAATTAATTTCAAGTTTATGTACTACGATCCTTTCAAAAATTTAGAATTTTCAGAATTTAGAAAGCAATTTTTAAAATATTTGTTCAATTCTTACTAAATTATTTTTCAGTCACGTGTAGTTCGTCAACAGAAAGGTGAACGGAATTTTCATATTTTTTATCAAGTTTTAGCAGGCTTAGATTCGGACACTTTGAAAGCTTTACATTTGCAAAGTGATTCAAGAACGTATTTTTATTTAAATCAAGGCAAGACTGCTATTGTGGTATGTTTTGCAGTTTTGTATAATTTATATTTTTTTTAAAAGTTGACAAATTTTTAACAAAAAAAAAAATGTTTCAAATAATCAGCGCAAGACTGATGTAGTAGAAAACTTCAATATTGCCTTAAATAATAAATAGGTAAATAAATGATTGAGGGAATGGATAAATAATAGTGATAGGCAATTTACAGTAATACTTTTGCATTTTACTAAAATTTTAGTGAATTATATGATGGTTGATTTGCAGGCAAACACTGTAGATGACGTTAAATGTTTTAACGAAGCTTTGCAAGCGGTAAAATGTATTGAAACAATTGGAGCAAATTCTGAATTACAGGTTGAGGATGCAAAAATACTTCATCACATTTTTTCAAGAATAATCTTCAATGCATCACTTTTAACTTATTTGCTTTTAACACATTTATTCATCAAAAACTCAAAAATATTATCCAAAAATTAGCAAATATTAAGTAATAATTTTTATAAAATGTACTATTTTATGATGTAGTGAGATAATGTTTTTAAAAAAATGATAATATCTTGTAGATTTGGAGAATCTTAGCGAGTATTCTATTGCTTGGAAATTTGAAATTTATTGAAAGTAATAAAAACGTAGATGGAAGTTGGATTCTGAATCAAGACGAACTTCATTCTTGCGCTGAGATATTGCAAGTTCAGACGGAAGAGTTGGAGGAAGCACTTTGCAAGCAGGTAGTTTTTTCCAATATTAAGCTATAACTTGTATATAAAATAAGTAACAAATATTATCGGATGAGAGATAAGTAAGTTAAACATCTAAAAAGTGTTTCATGCTGTGAAAGCAAGAGAGATAATTTTGTAAAAATAAAGCTAGGATTTTCTGAGGTAATTTTTGCAGACTTCAGTATGACTTCATTTGATTTCACATTTGCCAAGTAATTTAAAAGTTTGCTATTGCTAAATACTAAATGCTAAATGCTAAATGACGTTACTATTGTTAGAAAAATAAAAATTTTGATTTGAATATTCATTCAATAATACCGCTAAAAGTACTGATTTTAAATATACGTAAATTGTTTAGCCACAAAAATACTTAAAATAATTACTGAAATAATTGCCATGAATAGTGAAAAAAGATAAGTTAACAATGATAAGCAAAGAAATAAAAGTTGTTAACTTTCAGGTAGTTGCAGCTAAGGGTGACGTTGTTGCCAAACGTCACAATGTCAACGCAGCTGAATACACCCGAGATGCATTAGCTAAAGTAATTGCTTTTGAGAGAGAATGCAAATTTAAATTTGTGCAAAAGATCTGCAAAAATTACTAAGAGATATCATTGCGAACCTCTGTAAAAATTTGATAAAATTAATTTTTATTCAAAAATATTTTGCACTGATTTGTCGAAAAAAATACTTATTTGACAAAAAAAAGAACAGCAAAATCTGATAGCATCGAAATCATTTTATTACTGTGTCTTTAATTTAATTAATATTTTTGTAATATTTTTTATTAAATTTTCAATTTACAAAATTTTGCATTTATTATCATTTACAAAATTTTATTGCTATTACTGATTCATTTTAAGGCAATTTATGAACGACTTTTTACATGGATTATTGAAAAAATTAATCAAGCAATTACTGTTGAAAACAATAAGAAAGCGCATCAAAAGACTGTCATTGGAGTTCTTGATATTTATGGATTTGAAATATTTGCTATAAATAGGTAATTAATAATAATAATAATAATAATAAAGATAATATAATTGTTAGTATTATTGTTGCTGTAATTGACAAGATCATTGAAAAGATCAGTTACGAAGAGATAAGACTACTAGAAAGTATTGTTAATAATCATTCATAATATTGACGATAACGGTACGGTGTTTTTTTGGTAAAAATATAAAGGAAAAGTTTGTGCTTTAAATATAAGAACAAATATCAAAGTACTGCAATTAAACAATAAATTTTACGAATTTTTATAGCTTTGAACAACTTTGCATAAATTACTGTAATGAAAAACTACAACAATTATTCATTGAACTGGTATTGAAGCAAGAACAAGAAGAATATAAACAAGAAGGAATTGAATGGGAACACGTAAATTTTGATTTTATCACAAATTCGATTTGGTTAATTCTACAATATTATTCAAAAATAAAGCCGATTACATAGCTGTTTAAACTAATTTACAAAAACTTCAACATTTTTAGGTCCATAATTAAATTAAATATCAGAGCGAAAATAAATATCAAAGTAATACGCCAATTTATATCACATCTTTTTGAATTATCACTTTATCAATTGAAAATGATATTTCTTTTTGATCTTTAAGTAAAGCATTACAATTTTAGATATATATTTGACGTAAACAGTGATTAAGTTTGTTCTTCATCACTTATATTGTCTTGTATTGAGCAAAAGAAATTCATTTTTGCAACTTTATGTGAGGATTTAATAAGCACTTATTCAATTCTGATATTGTAGTCTAAAATTATAAAAATTTTGAAGTTATGGAAATTATTGAAAAATAACTTGTCAGAGCGAAATTAAATTTGAGAAATTTACTTTGTTTAATATTCGAATTATTTAGATCCAATATTTCAACAATAAAGAAATATGCGATTTGGTGGAAATACCTCCTTTGGGCATTTTACCAATTTTAGATGAAGCGTGTTATTCTGTAGGATTTGTGAATGATAAGTTACGTTTATTAAAGTTTGTTTTACAAATTATTGCATATTGCGCATGTTTTATTGTTTTATTTACTCACAACAGTTAGCTTTTCAACTTTTTAGAGTTCTCTTCTGATCATCATCCATTTAAATAGACAATACTTATTTTATAGCAACAACAAATATTGTAAAATTTACATAAATTCCAGAAAAATTATTTTTGTAAAAATTTTCTGGAAATATGCAACTTTTTTTTAATATTTCTTATTTGATAACAGTTTTATAGTAGTGATGTTGAGGATAAGTTTTTTCACGGATCATTATAGGAAAGTGATAATGATAATAAATCTTAATAACAAATGCTCAAGAATTCAAATTGATGTAAAATATTTCAGTGATAAAAGATAATTGATGTGATAGTATTTATTTTTATTTGCATGCTTTGAAATTTAAAATCAATATTTTTTAGGTATTTTTGGGTGAAATGGATAAAGTATTAAGTAAGAACCATTACTACACAAGTCGACAAGTAAAACCGGCGGATAAAACATTAATGTTTGACCGAGACTTCAGGATAGCTCATTATGCTGGCGATGTAACATACAGCGTTATTGGCTTTATCGATAAAAATCGTGATACCCTTTATCAAGATTTGAAACGATTATTATATAATAGGTAATTGAAGCATTTTAAATCCGTCTTAATTCAATTTCTGATTGTTTGCGGCTTTGTTGCATTTTTTGTTAACAATAAAACAATAAAAACTGTTTTTCAAACTTTCCAATGAAAAATTATAGTTATACAATAAAATTATAGTGATATTATTGAATTAGCTGCCAATTTATTTTCTTATTTAATAAAAATGGTTAGAGATATTTTTTATAAGCAAAAATATATGTTCAAATCAACGTATTTGATCTAATGATCTGTTTTCTTTTTCAGCAAAAATGAAATATTGCATGAAATTTTTCCAGATGGTGCTAAATTAGTTACAGAAGTAAACAAACGACCACAAACAGCTGCTACAATTTTTAAGGTACAATTCAATTCATTTTTGAGCTACAATTCAGTAATAATTTCAATTTCATTTTAAGCTTTCAAATTTCATTTTCGTTCACTTAGCTGTTCAAATTGTTGGATTTTGATAAGCCTATTAATAATTGGATATGAAGTCTCATAATGGATATTGCAGAATTCAATGTCAGAATTGGTACAACAATTATACGCTAAAGAGCCTCATTATGTTCGTTGTATAAAACCGAATGAAACCAAATCGAGTACTGTTTTTGATACAAAAACTGTGGAGCATCAAGTAAAAATATAAAAATTTAATGGTGTATTATTTTAATTAAATAGTTATTTTCTGAAGGTGTTACTTTACTGAGATTAGAACATAAATCATAGTTGCCATCAAAATAAATTAGTTATTAGTTTGGTTAATGAAATAAACTATTTTAAACAAAATAAATATTTCAGGTTCGTTATTTAGGATTGTTGGAGAATGTACGTGTACGACGCGCAGGTTTTGCATATCGAATTAGCTATGAAAGATTTCTGCAAAGGTATGAAAACTCGATTTATAATTTTCTTAACTGAAGTATTAAAATTTTTTCATTTGCTTACTAATTGTTAAATCAATTTTTTATATTAAATTAATACACTTATTTTTAATTAAATTAATATTAAGAATACAGGGAGAGTTTAAAATTTGGAGTACTGATATGCTAAAATTATTTGGTGCTAGTTAACTAAGCGAAAGGGAAATATATTTTGAATTTAATGAATATTCTAATTATATGAGTTGAGAAAAATAACAAATTTTTCCCGGTTTTTTTTTAAATTTTGAAAATGCTCTGTAAAACAACAAGGTTTATGGGAATGACAGGACAATCAAACAGATTACATTATCCATGGGTAACTATTACTTTACAGAGTCTAAACATTTATTTAGAAAATGCTTGATTTACGAGGATTTGATCAGTTCATCTTTTATTATCAGAAAATATTTTAAAAATTGGATAAAAGCATCAGTAATGATGTGCTAGAAAGTTATTTTTATGCAAATTTTGAATTCTGTTATTTCTGCATGGAATTTTGATAATCATCCCACATTTGCTATGTTTATCAAAATTCAATACAATGTACTTATATGATAATGATTTTTTGCTATTTAAAGATACAAAATGCTTTGTGCGTCAACGTGGCCAAATCCACGTGAAGGAACGCCAAAAGATAATACAAACATATTACTGGAAAATCAAAATTTGCTTCAAGATTGCGCAAATGGTAGAACGAAGTTATTTATTCGAAGTCCACGAACTGTTTCTATGCTAGAAGACATGCGAATGCAAAAAATGCCAGAAATCATTTTGATTTTACAAAAAGTAAATATTATCTAAATGCTGAATGTTTGTTTTACATTAAGACTTATCCAACAATACTTTGATATAAATATTAACAAGTTGTTTTAATGTGAATACTATTTCATATTATTTTTATTTCAGTTTTTACGAATTTTAAATCTAGAATTTCTTCCTGTAAATGATTCAAGTATCTTTCCAGAAATGACCAAACTGTTCTTCTAATTAAATTGGCGTTTTTATCATTATTTGACATCTAATTCTTAATAATCTATCATTTTTTTATAGCAACAAAATTTGCATACGACTATTTGCTGCCAAAATTATCAGTATTGTATCTTATCAGAAAAATTGTCATAATTTTAATAAATGCTTTGATCATTTGATTGAAAGTTAGATTAAGTATGATTTTTGTCTTGTATTTTCGTAGTTGCTAAAAATTACTTTCATATAAGTTTAATTTTTGCCAGCATTGGAGAGGAGCGTTAGGAAGGAGGCATTTTAGACAGATCAGATCAGTTTATAACATTATGTATCGTTTTCGGAAATACAAACTGCGCAAGTATCTGGCACAGCTATGTGAATATTTTAGGTATGCTTCTCAAATTATTCAAAATATTTACTGGTAAGAATAATATTGTGATGAAATGTAATTCATACGATGAGTCAACATGAATTCAGCTCAGTTTAATGACACAAAATATCAATGCAAAATTAACTTCAAAGATTGACGTGTTAATACTTTTATTTTATAGACTGATTCAATGAATGATTACTTTGAAAATTTCACATTTAGTCTTGGTGTCAACTTTTTATGTAATAAATTAATAGCTCAATACTTCATGCGTTTAGATGAAAACTTGTGCTAACTTTATAGCGATGCTAAGGAACAAAAAGATTTGGGTTCAAAAGTGCAATGGCCTGATCCACCAAAAGGTTTCGAGAGTTTTGTCGAGAAATTAGAGCAGTTGTATAATGTTTGGCGGGTCAAAATGATTATCAAACGTATGCCACCAATTCTGAAGGAATCTTGGACAGAAAAGTTTGCGGCTTTTCGTGAACTTTCTTACAAACGTGAACAGTGGGGCATTTTACGCTCTTGGAAGGGTGACTACTTGAATATGGTAATTGCTTTTTTTTATTAAACTTACCTTAGAAATTTTTTTACATTAATAAAATAATTTTATTCGTTTTTAATCATTTTTGGTATTAAAAGAATCACATTCACTTGTGATCATTTAGAAATTGATAATTTTGAATTAATTTTTAAATTATTAATTTTTAAGCGATAAATTTCAAAAATCATTGAAATTTTTGAAAATATATACAATATAGTATATATGTTAATCAAATAATAATTGATAAAAAAGTAATTAAAATTAAATTTTAAATTAGAAATAAATGAAGGTTAGACATTGTTCAACAAGTTCAATAGACTTAATGTGTATTGTTTTTAAACAGGATGAAGAAATTAAACCACCAGGTCAAAAATATGACTACGTTCAACAATTAGAAAATTTACGACGAGAAAATAATTTTTCTAAAGTTTTATTCTCATCATATATACAAGTAAGATTATCTTGCTGACTGTGAAATGTTTGTAATAACTGTAAATTTGACAACGGACAGAATTATTGTAATAGCAAAATTAACATTATTATTTTGATGGCAAATATTCGTAAAAGATATTCTTCTGCAATATTGACTGACATTGATTGAATACTCAAATAATTTAAGTATTTGTTTTCAGAAATTCAATCGTTACAATAAATCATCATTTCGTGTACTACTTATAACTGATCAATTCATCGCGAAATTGGATTCAAAAAAGTTTAAAATAATGAAAAAGCATTCACTTCAAAATGTAATCATTACAAAATTTAAAAACCAAATTACATAATTAAGTTAAATAAAATATTTGAAATCAAACTTATAATTTATAATATTTGAAATAATTATCAAAATTACATAAAGTAGTTCAAAATCCTTTTGATTAATTTTTTATTCTTAAATGAGTATAAAAGTTCCTGGTTGTTTATTAATGATTAAAGTTTAGAGGTCACTGATTATTGTTTAAACAAACATTATATGCCATTATAAGTTTGTGAATTATTTACTCTAATAGATTGCTCTTTCAGGGTATTCCAGTTTTGGTTTTTAAACCGAAAAATACACTTCAATTTTATTAAATATTAAATTTTTTTCGGAATTAAAAGCAAAATTTAGACGACAATACTTTTGATTAGTACAATTCCCCAAAATATTTTAGCTAATATTTTCGATCAGCAGAAATTCTCGATATACTTTGCATTAAACAAATATTATTCAGCTTACTGGCCTCAGCGTATCACCTGAAAACGATAATACAATAGTTTTCCATAATGGTACAAATGATTTTGTGGGTTGTTTATACAATACTAAAAATGAAGATCGCGTCGGTGAAGTAGTTGGGATATTGTGTGTTCAATACGAAAAGTTTGTATTTATTTTATTTTTAACAAGAGGGAATATGGTAAGAAATTATATACAAAACTACAAATATTATGTTATTTCATATTATTTAACAACGATATACTCATAAATGATTTATATAATTATCTTTTATGCATTTACAATTGCTTGTACAAAAAATCTTCTAATCTCGTGAAATCAGTTCTCCAAACTTGCTCTGTTTGATCTCTGAGAAATCCCGGAACTGAATGCAAATAATGCGGTGTAATATAAAGTTAAAGGATAGAAAGAGATTATAGTGATAATTGCAAATCGCGATTAAAATTGTCCTCAATCATAATTACTGATTGCAAAACGATTTTATGAAAACCAGAATTTATTCAAAAGTTTCTTATAAATGAATTCTAAAAGAATTAATAATACAATTTTCTTTGCCAGTAATTAAGAAAACCAATAATGGTTAAAGTTATATTGCAATACCTGTTATAAAATGTGTTAATTTTGAAAATTATAATTCAAAATGCTTTTGCCTTGAAAAATTGCTAGTCAAAAATGGAATTTTGCAGAAAAAAAACACCAGAAACTATAGATTCATATTATTGACTATAAAGTTATGTCTACAGATAAGTGCTAATTACGTTATAATTTTAATTAAGACAGATTAGTAATTAATTTCAAGTATTAACCTATTTTAAATAAATCTTATTAACAATTATTTAAAAATTCAATTTTTAAATCGGATGACCATTTTCTGTACAGTTCAATATGAACATATAATTGATTAATTTACCTTCAAATTATTTAATTAAAAGAATTTTAGGCAATTTCAAAAGAAATTGCCGGTAGTCGTTGGAAAACTACAATGTACCCTCGGATCAAAAGATCGCTACATTCGAGTTGACGTCAGCGATCAGATTATCGACGGCTATTCCAAATTCCGTAAACATGGTGGTACTCAAATTGATCTGACGTGTCCTGTAGTATCTTCATAAACTTATCCGACAGCAATTTAGAGACCTTTTATAAGTGTCTTACGTCAAAATGATAGTGTTAAATTTTTACCTGAAAGAAGCTTTCAAAATATGTTAGCTTTCAAACTTAAGTTGCAAAATTGCTTAATTGCAACATATACATTAGTTTTGACTTCTTTTATATGCAAAATTTAAAATTTAAGCTCGAAAATTTAGATTGTTTTGAATTTGAATAACATAAATTTACAGCATATTCTATCATTGATTTATAACAATTGTCTGATAAGTTTTAATACTGCAAAACTTATTTAAAAATTTTCTTTTAAAAATAGCATTCTTTCTTCTCTTCCTATACTTAACTATTTATAAATAAACGATAACTTTCGAATAATTTATCCTCGATAATTGTGGTAACTTTCTGCTTATACTTCATAATTTTCAATTCATTCTCGATTTTCCCTCTCAGAGCCTCAAATTAAATTCGTTGTGTTTGAACAAAACTCAGTAATGTAATTGAAAAAATTTGAGTAATTTCATTTGTTATTTATGACTCAAAATGAAATTGCAACAGTTATCAGAACTAAATTATTGTTTTCAAATTAAAATAGCAATTTAAAAACATAATATTTATTATAATAACAATTTAAAATTGAAAAGTAATGAAAATTGAAAAAAAGAGTAATCTTTTTTTAATATTTATTTTTAGAATTTTTGATTGTTTCAAAAATATTATATCACTTCAATTTTTTTTCTGAAATATTCGTAATAATATTTATCATGAATTCTAATTCATATCGCATTGTATTTTAATAAAATGCATTATTTTTATTGGCTTTAATCCGTATTCAAATTTGAATTATGAAGATATACAAATTAAAGCTTATTCATAGTGTCCTATTTTTAGATAAATAATGCATGAATAAATTCTTGAAATAAAATAAAATTTTTGGCAATAAATTATTGCTACACGAAATTTTAAGAAGTGTGCTTAACTGTTTGCCAGAAAATTATCTATTATTCATTTCCAATTCAAAATGATACGTATCAAAACAGTTCATTAAGTTAAATCAAATTAAATCAAATCAAATGAAATCACACAAGAAAAATTCAAAAAAAAATTCTTTCACTCTTTACTTTTATTTTTTATTAATATCAAAATTTTTTACTTGAATTGAAATTAATGCAATGATTAATTGTATTAGTCTCAATTAGATGTTAGAAAAATTTCTTAAATACAAAATTTAAGTAAATGCTAGTATTTAATGAAAAATACAGTAAGTAAGTATATACATTTATTTGTTTGAAGTACACTTTGACTCATTTCTCTACAATGATAGATTAATTGTTGTGGAAAAACGATTAAGCAAAAAACCTAAAACTGACGAAAAAAAAAGATGGCAAACTTTGTGCCTGCAACGATTTACAGTTGTTTATATTTGAAGTAAGAAAAAATTTTGGATCAGTGCAAAATTTTTTTCTAAATAACTTGAGAAACCAGTTTGTATCATTCTAATTTTTCATACTTAAAGGAATCAAATTACTGTTTATCATTTATAAAATTTAAAAAGCAAAAGAAAGTTAAGTTATTTTATGTTTAAAACAACAATAATCTTTTCAACAAGCTAGCTTTTTTATTCTTATTTTTTATATGCGTAAGCATTGCATATACTTTTTATCCATTGCTTATATCAAAATTGTCTTACAATGATAATTAACTTTAGAATTCATAAAAATTTTTGCTTAAAGTTACAATTGATGAATTCACGTTTGTTCATACAGTATTGCATGAGTGAATCTTTCGTTAATCAAAGCAAAACTTTAAAATTTCTGGTTATACTTTGTTAGTTTAAATTTTTCCAATTTATCTTTTCTATCTGATTTAAAGCAATTTTTTCATCCAAAAATTGAAAATCTTTTTTCTGTTTTTTTACTAATTTGATAACAATCAAAGAAATTTTCCATTTTGTTAATGTTGGAATTGCATTAATATTTTATGCATAGTAATAGTAAGCATTTTAACTTAAACTTATCATTTTGCATAGATCGTATAATGTACATGAAGCTGAATGTATTATTTGTATAGAAGGCAGCATTTATTGACCTTCAGTAGATAGATGCATGTGGCCTTGACATTGTGTATAACAAATATATTTGTTTAATTACTGTATTTGGATGATACTGTAAATGTGAATAACACATTTAGATAAAATGAACAATTATATTATTGACATAAATAGATTTGTGGTTGTGTGGATAAGATTTATGTAAAGTAGTGCATTAGTCTACTTTTTTATGCAACAATTTTTAGGCACTCAAATGATGATCCATATAGGTGTATAAAAGTAATATGTGCGGTTATTGCCCCGAGTATCTGATAACTAACTTTTGGATTTAGAAAATTCTTTGCTTAAAAAATTATGCCTTAAAATAACTTTTAAAATAATCTTTTATACACTTAAACGCATTATGGAAGCATAATTTATAGTACTGTTAGGATATCTAATTTAATTAGCTTCATTAGAAATAATCAGTGCAAATATTTGTGATTGCTCAAAAATTTAGTATTTCAATATAAAAAATCATTTACCAATTACTTTTTCGCATTGATGAACAAATAGAAATGTCATGACCTCAACAGATCTCAAGTGTATACATGAGTTCGTGTGTGTATAAAGTGTGTTAATGTGTGTGTGTGTGTGTGTATGAAGTGAATCTGAACAAATAATGCATT
>UYYF01000564.1:0-11726 GCA_900618365.1 Thelazia callipaeda
TTATGCCAGCACCACCTGAACAAATCCCACAACAAGCAGCACAGTATCCTGCTGCCCCAAGTGTAATAGAATCAAGTGGTTATTAAAATAGTGTCCCAGCTAAAAAACACCTGTAATGATTACTTCAGTTTTGATTTTATGAGTAGTCGACAAACCACTCCACTCTTATAATTCTTAAATTGACAGATCATAACGACATTCCATAAGTAACGACATTTCGTTCCCAAAACGTAAAAAACTCAAAAATTTTCCAAATAAAACTCACTGAAATCGCGATTGATAGGCTTTCTAATTCCTTAATAATTGAATATTATGATCTAATGACTAAAAAACCACGGATTTCAGTGGAAGCATTAAACACTGCTTACATCACTACTACTGCCATTGTATGTGTAATGATGTGTATTTTGTGAAGCTTTTGCAAAAACTCAGACCTTGCACATAAGATTGTTTTAATTCACTGAATAAAGAGTAAACTGTAAAGTACACTATAATATTCACCTTATTTTTTAGAACAACCAAAACATAAGAAGCGAAAGTACAGGATAATTAGCAAAGTCCCACAACTCAGCATACAATACGATAATACATGTCAAATTCAACATTATATTAAATTCGATTGGTACGCAAGTGGTCTACACATTAGTTTAATTTATAAGCAACTCACCATTGAAAAGAACTATTTAAACTAGCAACTTCATTCCATAAAAAATGAGAATCTGTGCACGATATTTAAAAAGGAGGCTCCCGCCAAAGAAAGCACTTCCTGAATATATGATCACAACATTCTTCATTTTCAGGGCTAGCTACACTGCAAATTATGATTTAGAATAATAACAGGCACAACTCGCTGAATTGAAAAAAACCTTAAGAATATTCATACATCACCCATAAATTCATGTTTAATTACAGATCGACATATCTCTACTACTCTTAAGATATGCTAGCTAAAATCTACAAATTTAATACACTGTGGTTCAACTGGGAAGTGGTGATGCACAGTATAGTGAAGACAGAAGCGATTATCCATCGTATTTTCTAATAATATTAATCGGTTCTACTTAAGAATTTTAATTGTATTTAGTCTCATATTTATGTTTTACCTATAGGTTAAAGTTTCAGCAAAATCACTTAAGTTGTGACCAACCAGATATCCTTTGCAACTATGAATTGTACTTTACTTTCATGAGTTATCAAACCTTACCATACCTTATGTTCTTTTTGTAAAATCTTCAAACACAGAGCAATTAAAATAATTCTCTTGCACAAATTTGTAAAATCTGCCCTATTTTCATTCATATACATTATGGTCGTACAAACACATTGCATAGCTGCAGCAGTTGGCACATCAAGAACCTATATCTTTCACAGTGAAAGCTAACAATATCCTTACATAGAAGGTTAAGACTAAAATTATTTCATCGTTTTAACTCCATCGGAAATAAGATCATTATGCTCTACATTAGTCACTTCTTAATGAAAGTCAGTAATGTATTCGTCAGCATGTTATTCACAGTCTTCATTCACAACAATGCGACTACTGTTCACATCAAGCGAAAGATAAAGGTCATGCAAAGTATCTAGTTATCAATTCATTTTCTGCTTATAATCTTTGCTATTTTGGATCTGATATTTTTATCAACCATTCCAGTTTACTTTCAGTAATTACAACTGCAGTACTCTCATAATTACTCGTAACAGCCTTAAACATTTAAATGAATGCAGAAATTATCAGCATCTTTCTTCCATATTTCGCATAGATGACTGAGCCTTAATAAATGCCCTTCTTTACTGCACTGATACAACAGATTCTACACTAATTGTACAGAGAAAAATCAAACTAGACCTAGTTTCTGAAATCAGCATAAAACCAAGATACTAGTCAAAAAATCATCATCAGCGACAAAACAAATTTATTACTGAAAACTTGGACCTCAAAGTACAGTATTTTAAAATCGATACTGCAGCAAACCAGTATCCGGTGGAAGTTCCATGATTATTTTTTGTATTTCACGAAACTTTGGATGATCTGCTCCTCCCAGTAAGCCAAGAATCGCACATTCACTGGTTGTCAAAATTGCGCCAGCAACTTCCATCTGTCGCAAAGCGAACATTCTTAAATGATAATTAAGATGCTTTCATAATGATAGCAAATTTGTGGATTTCGAAATTCACTGTTTTGTCTTTCTCAAATTTCACTGCCTTCTGAAAAAGAGTATACTAAATATTACAATTTGCAACATTTGTAAATAATACCTATCAGTCTGCGAGCGTGATGAAACAGCATCAACAACGACGTGAACATCAATCCCTTTATCAAGAATATCCAATGCTGTATGTAACACACATACATGTGCTTCAACACCACATAGTATTACAGATTTCGTAGACCCTAGATTTTCAGTTAAAGGAGGAATACACATGCTGAACTTTTTTTTTTCAAACACCGGTATGTTATGCTTCTTTAGTTCTAATTCTTCTACTGTATGTCCAAGTCCTAAAAGTAAAATCATGATGGCAACAAATTTAGATATCACAAAAATATGGAGAGGACTATAGGCTAGTTCTTTACGCTACACCGACCATACCATCAAATTCGAAGGTGAAGATATAATCATCCAAATTTGGCTTTCTATATAAATCCACACTCACTAACACATAAATGTGACTGCTGTTAATAAATGAACTATGGCACACTTAATACAACTAACTGTCTAATCAACTTCTTTCATTCAACTTACATCTAAATAACAAAAATTTCGAAATATTTACCCTTTGGATACTGTTCAGTTGCAATAACCTTCACATCCAGAAGTTTTGCAGCAACCACAAGACGTTTACTGATCTTAACAATTTCTTCGAAAAACTTGATACTTGGTCTGTAAATTTAAATAACAAGCTGAATGTCTTGTACAGGATAAATTACCACGATATACTGAGAATTTTAAAGCAGGTAAACCTCTACATAACTGAAGGAACCACCTGAACTTCTCCTGCATATCACACAGTAAAAGGACAGAATTGCCCGATGCAAGCCTAGAGATAGGACGAGACACCATTTTCACTTAATTCTTGAAACACGAAACACAACTCCAAGTGCCTGTAAATCTCCATAAGAAAATGCAAGTACGAAAGCCAATACCAACCACAATACAGAATACCTCCAAGTCAACCCTCTGATGAGCCCAACACAACCATTCCTGACAGCAAAAGCATGAAACAACATACCAACTTAAACACGCACATCAAGACTTTCTCTATTGTAATTCCGACAATGATGCTGGCACATCATCAGCAACAGTCATGTAAAGTACTTTGCTTGTAATCAACATCCACGAAACAATTATTTATTTATTAGGAAAACTGCATTGTCCAAATTTGAGAAGACGCTATTTGAAATAAATCATCAATTGACGAAGATTTCAGAAAACAAGAAATTAACACATGTAAATCAAAAACCAACACGAGATCAAGCATATGCCCACAAAAATGAATGGTCAATAACCATCAACTACAACGAGGACTACTAACACACCAGTGTGTAAGTAATTCGCCCCTAACGACTTAAAGTTAATAAGCATACACATGTGTTGCTAATAAATGAATTGTGGGCACACTTAATACAACAAACTGTCTAATCAACTTCTTCCATTCGCGACGCATCTTCTTCTGCTCCTACTAGGTTTGGTACGGGTTCATCTTTCTCACCAGAAACCGATGCAACTAACTCCTCCTCATCATCCGCAATGTCAAGACCAAGCTGAAAACGACAGATAAGAAGCACTGCGCTGATTGACCAGATAACTTTAACATGAATTCTATTTATATAGTACATACTTTGACCATACGATAAATCCTAGATGAGTGCAACTGTGGATCTTCAAGTGAGAAACCAGATGATAACAGAGCAGTCTCAAAGAGCAGCACTACCAAGTCTTTGACTGTCTTATCATTTTTATCCGCCTCGACACGCTCGCGCAAAGCCCTAAACTGAAGTAGTTAATCCAAACTTTTAATAACAGAAGCAGAAACTAAATCCATAGAGACTGCGTAATCATACTTTATAACAGAATGGTCCGGGTTTATTTCCAAGTGCTTCTTGGCAGTCATGTATCCCATTGTTGAAGCGTCCCTCAGTGCTTGTGCTTTCATTATTCTCTCCATATTTGCAGACCACCCATATTCAGATGTTACAATGCAACAAGGAGAAGAAACTAAGCGATTAGAGATGGCCACTTTCTCAACCTAAGAAAGCAATTTAAAACTTGTGAAACTGAAATATGAAAAGAGAACTAGGCCGATTGATACAGTATGAAACACAAACCTTTTTCTCCAAAATATCCTTCATGACTTTGCACAAATTCTCATACTTGACCTTATCCTCTTCGAACTTCTTTTTCTCCTCCTCACTTTCAGGAAGTTCAAGACCTTCTTTCGTGACAGAAACTAATTTTTTACCATCATATTCCTTTAGTTGTTGCACACAATATTCATCGATTGGATCAGTCATGTACACTACCTACAAAACCAAGTATTTTAACAAATATACATATCCACAGTTGAATATCAAAACCACACTAACTCACATACCTCGAAACCCCGTCTCTTTACTCGCTCAACAAATGCTGAGCTCGCAACAGCCTCCTTAGATTCGCCAGTGATAAAGTATATTTGTTTTTGATTTTCCTTCATGCGGCTGACATAGTCCTTCAACGACGTCATTTCCTCACTAGATGCTGAAGTATTGAAGCGTAGAAACTCAGACAACTTCTTTCGATTCGTAGAATCTTCATGAATACCAAGCTGAAATGCATGAATTACAAGATGTAATTGATACAAGATAGAAGAGCGCACAAACGAAGAAAGCAAACGACAAATGATACCTTGATATTTTTCGAAAACTGCTCATAGAACTTCTTGAAATTATCTTTATCTTCTGCGATCTCATCAAAAAGTTCCAAACATTTCTTGACAAGATTTTTACGAATGACTTTGAGGATCTTGGACTGCTGCAACATCTCGCGAGAAATGTTCAGAGGTAGATCTTCGCTATCAACGACACCCTTGATAAAGTTCAAGTAATCTGGCATTAATTCGTCGCAGTTTTCCATTATGAACACTCGTCGTACGTAGAGCTGAATATTAACATTGAAATGGGTGCTACATATGGACGACAGAAAATCACACATACTTTATAAATTTACTACAATCATACCTTAATAGCATTTTTGGTCTTCTTCATCTCAAATAGGTCAAATGGAGCACGTTGCGGTACGAAAAGCAGAGCACGGAACTCAAGTTGACCTTCGACTGAGAAATGTTTGACTGCAAGATGATCCTCCCAATCATTTGATAAAGACTTATAGAACTCTGCATACTCATCATTGCTAATGTCGTCCGGATTACGAGTCCAAATAGGCTTTGTCTAAAACAATAGTTTTTAACAAATAGAAATAAATTGAAGAAAGCCAAATAGTTTTACCTTGTTAAGCTCCTCATCTTCGTGATATTTTTCCTTGATCTTCTTCTTTTTCTTTTTGTTTTTATCTTTGTCTTCTTCTTCATCTTCTCCTACATCTTCTATCTCCCCTTCTTTCTTTTCCTTATCCTCGTCTTTCTTTTCTTCTTCTGCTTCATCATCAGATACCTCCTTGTCACGTTCCTTCTCAACAGTAAGCTTTATTGGATAACCAATAAACTGAGAGTGTTTTTTAACAATCTCCTTAATACGACGCTCCTCCAGATAATCTGTCTGATCTTCCTTGATGTAAAGAGTGATTTTAGTACCACGTGTAAGTTCAGGATCATTGACTTGTCTGATGATGAACGAACCTATCAAAAACTCTTCTTTACTATGTACTTATTACATCTTGCATGAACCTTAACATATAATAAAACTTCGTATGTATGAGCACGGAAAAAACCTACCTCCCGCCGAAGACTCCCACTGATAACAATCATCATCATTGTGTTTGGAGGCAACAACGACCTTATCTGCAACCAAGAAAGCTGAGTAAAAGCCCACGCCAAATTGCCCGATCATAGATATATCAGCACCAGCCTGGAATGAATGCAGTATTAGAGAAACAAAACAGAATAAAGAATAGATTGCCACGACCAGAGTGTACCTGAAGGGCTTCCATAAATGCCTTAGTTCCAGATTTGGCAATTGTACCCAAATTGTTAACAAGATCTGCTTTTGTCATGCCAATACCGGTGTCAAGAATCGTGAGAGTCTTGTCAGCCTATAACTTGGTAAATACAATATTCTGCTTTTAACCTGACATAATATAAAACGCCAATATTACCATTTTCTTATAAATCATTGTTATACAGTAAAGCTAGATGCAATGCGATACCTTGTTAGGAGTGATCTTGATAAACAACTCTTTTCCAGTCTCCAACTCAGCTGGTTCAGTGAGCGCCTGGTAGCGTATTTTGTCAAGTGCATCCGAAGAGTTAGAAATTAACTCACGCAGGAAGATTTCTTTATTGCTAAAACATATGCAACAATTAGCCAATATAACAAATGTGCTTTGAAATATAGGGAAGTAGAAACCTGTAGAAGGTATTGATGATAAGGCTCATCAACTGAGCAATTTCCGCCTGGAATGCAAATGTTTCGCCGTTTACTTCTTCCGACATTATTGAAACTGATCAACAGATGATACCAAAGAGAGAAACTGTATTGCGAGTGCTGAAATTCAATACCGAGGTCACAATCACCACTATATATTGCAAACGCGATCTCTATCCGTACTTGCTCCTGGCAAGCATAACTGATATCAAGCCTGGTTGGACAAACTGCAGCATGAATCAGTCCTACGCAAACGAAGCCAAACACGAAATAATAACCCCTTAGACCACCTAACCTAAGTGAACTAATAAGTACATGCAATAGCCTAAAAATCTCATTTCCTCTACCACCACTAACTGAGTAGCAAAACTGCTCCACCGATGTGCGTAAGACAGAGACAATGCCATGCGAGTTGGCATCCCTGCCCGTTTTATATGAGACCACCGATGGAATGTTCTCGAAGCACTCATAGGCGGAGCTAACGCCTGTTCAACCAATAAGAGTGAGCATGAGGTCAGCGACGGAAAGGAGTGCGAAGAACGTTCTAGAAGCATCGATGCAGGCAATTAGTTTGAAGAAGGATACATGATGCAGCGCTGTTCTGTTAGAGAGGGGGTGGGAGGGTTGTGTTAGTCAATGACGTTACATGTAGCAGCTGTATTAGCTTCAGTAGCAGGATGGAGCTGATCAGGTTAACTTGCATCACGTATGTTGTTGAGAATTTATGTACTCTAGTTGGGAGAGAAACGGTTGCTAATCCAAGTAAGCACTAACTTCACAGTCAAGAGAAATTTAGACAATAGCTGTAGCTTTTCTGTTGGAAATGATCAAGTTATAAGTATGGAATTGATTCAAGCTAAAGTATACAACAGATGTTCATCTACAAATTAGTAGTAGTGTGCATAAGTGACATATAGGTTCCCACTATTTCCCCCACTTGCAAGATCACTAGCAATTCTTGTTCAATATTCCCTACCCATGACGGTACCATTCCTCCACGTACTAGATTTGCGAATATTTGCTGCCTTCTGTTTCTGTAAAAATTATCGAAACGGGACTCTTTAGCGACGAAATGTCTTGAAAATCATTAGCAGTGTATACAAGTCGGACCGCATGTCATACTCTTGCAACAATTTAGCTGAAAGTAGCAATGATCCAACTTTATTGCCAGCAACAGAAAATCTTTGATTCCACATGAACAATGAGAATGAACAGAAATTGTGAGGGGATAAATTCCAATTAGCAAGCCTTACAATCTCTGGTTACAATGATATCCTTATGGAGGACTTCGTAAAATTCTTTATAGACAGAGCAAACATGCCACTATCATTATGAGATAAATAAGGAATGGGCGGATATTGAGTAAGAAATGAACGAATCATAACTGTTTTTGATCTAATTCGACTCTAAGACACCAAATATAAAGTCCATCGCTAAACACAATTATTCAGGGATGAACTTCAACAGTTTTAGGATACTATAAACTGTAAATATAATAATTCGACTCATTAATTTTTGCACAAAATATGAAAAATTAGAAATATATTTCTTCAACGTTCGCAATCAGCATACATTACTAATAAAATAGTAAGATTAGAAGAGTATTCATGACTTTAAGAGAAAATTTACAGTAGGACTGACTTTTGTGACGTTATGGTGGCTTGGTATTATCTAACAATTAAATCAATGGCATAATTCATGGTTTAAGAAGACAGTAGATGATCTCACTTCATAACTGATCAGTAATATGGTATTTAAAAAATTTGTTGGCAAATTTAATTAGCCATGACTGATTTTCACGCATTCAATTTTTCACCAATAGAAAGTCAAATGCATCGAGCAAAAGAGCTGTACACTTCATGTCGCCTACATAAATTAGTAATTTTGCATCGGTAGTATTGGTTCAGCATTTTCGTTGGGATCAGACCCTTCACTGAAAATCACATAAAAAACTAGAAATCACAGAATATATTAGGAAACCATACATTTCAGCAAATACTTTTGTTAGTAACAAACAACAAAAATGACCTGATCTTTTTCTCAACTTCAGATTGTCCTGCTGACGCCTTTACATCAGTGGTTTGAGACAGTTCTGTTAAGGGAACTTTTGAACTCGGCTTCTCATCAAGAGGTATTCTGAAACTTAATACTCAATCTCAATTTTCTTGCTTGTTCTTTAACGATTTAACAAAACATTAAGGGATACTGGTGTGATTACCACCTGTCAAAATTAGCACGATCAATCTGCGAAGTTGTAGTAAAAATTATATCATCATCATTTGATACAAGTCGCGCTTTGCGTTTTGATTCTTCAAAGCTTCCAGATCTCTTACATAATTCCGGACGAAGTTTGGGCAACTTCTCTGAAAATTTAAGAAATTGCTTTCTTTGAGTAGTTGTTAAGTGAGGGACTGATTGATTTGAGGAGTTATTTACGGAAGTTTCAACTTTCAACACTGTGAAACTCCAAAACATTAGCAGTCAAATCGTGATTCCAAAGAACATAAAACTGGTGTACTTACTTGCATATTTTACACCTGGTGTAGTCATTCTCGACAAATACTTTTCAGCCATTTTCAAAGAAGGCATCAATACTTGAAGAACTGAATTAGACAAAGCACTCGTGTTAGTGATCTAAATACATATTTCCTCAAGTACATTATGATAACCTTATTGCCACTGGAAGATGAGTTCACATACGTTTTTTATAATTATGAAATGATGAAAAAGAACATGATGAATATAAAAAATGAAACATCTTCATCAACTTGTCATTCAAAGACGAATTTAAGAATAAAAACGATGGATACATTTTCGCAATCCATCAATTCTTGATGCACTAGTTTCACTGTTTCTTTATCTAGATCTTGTGAAAATTTATCGCCATGAATGCCCTCAAATAAACATGCATCCCAATTAATGATGTCGTATTCTTCCATTATACATCTGAAGTAGTCAAAAGCTTATGCATGTGTATATATAGAACTTATATATAGAATTAACATTGTAAAACAATGTTAATTCCACGATAACAATAAATATAATACCGAAAAAATATAATGCCTTTATATCAAGAGTTAAATGTACTTCACAGTAAGAAATTAACATTTTGAAATCATTCTAAAGTGAGTGTAAGAGAAATGAAATTAAAGGACATTCAAATAATCATTCGTGAAAATCAATGTTTCATCAGTAATAATGGATATATTTTCTGAGAACCTGTAAACAAGAAATGAATTGCCACGAGGAAACAAAGGAAGAAAAGCACCCAAACGATTAGATTCCATTTTCCATTGCTCAAGACTTTTCCGAACACATTCTCTACTGTTTTTTCGAAATTTAGATGGGCTCAAAGAAGGTGATAAACAACGCAATGATTTTTTCTGAAAAAACTTTTACCAACTCCTCAGTCTTCCCTAATAGAATCTGCATTGTTAGTATAATAAATTTTTGATGAAACAATGACATAATGAAGTAATGAATAACTTTTAAACGCTGCGTGATAAACATCGATCTTTCCTTTGACCTATATCTCATTCGTTTTAGAGCACCACTCATTAGACCTGTAAAAATAAAAAAGATTTTAATAACTTTCTTCAATAGTAGAAACTTTTGTGCTAATCAACTGCTCAGAAAGGGTGAGATTTAATAAGTGCTTCATCATAATTCAAATCGAGTGCTTACCGGTTATAATTATTCAGAACGCTATGCAAAATTTGGTAGTAAGATGTCTTTTCTATATCTTTTACACATTCTATATTGCAAAAATATATAAAGTGTATAACACAAATATGGAAATACCAGTTTTTGTATGCTGATTTTCAGCAAACTTTCGAGCATTGAGTGGTATGGCAGCAAGTGTGAGCACATCACAAACTAAAGATGACTTCAACTGCAAATCAAGTGGAGAATCGCTGAAAGTAAACTACTACTGAATAAAACTTTTTTCATGTTTTCATTTTATTAGAAAAAATAAACGAAAGTACAAAAAAACCATGACCTTGAGATATAAATGATGACTGAGAAAGTGGAAAAATTAAGGAAATATAATTAGAACTAACCATGTTAAACTTGGAGAGAGATTAACTTCCAATAACCATGGTTTGAGACTAGCATCAATGAGCACATCAAAACCAAATAATTCGAAACAACACTTTGAATAAGGAACAACGTTTTTACAAGCCGCTGCAATCTGTCCTTGTACAGAGAATAAAGCTTTCAATATAACATCTTCCACTCGAACCATTAACACTACAATGCACATTTTTCTTTTATTTATATCAAGGAGTACTAAAATATATATCTAAGATTATAGAAATGATAATTATCACTATATTTAAATCCAGCTTTCACATGGCATTTAAGAAGAGAAAACAAGATGAAAACATGATGAAGTAATAAACATAGCTTATATCTTATAGCTATTTTTGAGAAATATCTATAGATATCTTATTTATATCATGGATACCTGATTCTGCAAAACATTATTTTATTGAAAGAAAAAAAGAAATAATACAATTTGTGTCTATTCCGCTGCTTTGCAGTTTACGAAGTAAGGCGCCTAATGTCCATTTATGACCCTCATCTTCAGCATCTGCACTTTCATTTCTGAAACAGAAAATTTTTCTACAATTTTCTTACCATGCAATTGAGATACCAAATATTGGCAAATATTAATTATACTTCTCCAACTTACTTAATGAATTTGCCATTGTTTTTGTTGAGAGAATAATTAGTAAGATGAGAAAAGTGCTGTTCATAACTTTTTGCCATACTGCAATACTTTTCGGAGGCAAACCGTGTGAGACCTTCGCTATACATGTAAGCTACCAGTGGGTAGAATGATGTCACCAATACATATAATCTAAAATCGAGTAGACCTGGTGAGTTTTTTCATCTTTTTTAAACATTCTTATTTTTAAGACACCGTTTTTGAGGATATTCTTATTCCTTCACATAACTTTGCAATTCGATTCCATAAGAATAGGATCTATGAGAATACGAAAATATTAAATGATTAAGATGAAAATTCATTAATTACTGATTCATATTTCAAGATTTCTTATAGTAATACATGACTGTGTTACGCATAATATAAGGATGAACAAATAAACAGATTCCCCTTATAAGAAAAATGAATGCTGAAATC
>UYYF01000565.1:0-11708 GCA_900618365.1 Thelazia callipaeda
TGTAAATAAGACATTATTATGTAATTACACAGTCTGGCCTTTCTTATTCAAGCACCACTGAAGTTAATTAAAAATGGTCAGTGATGTATCCTTCTATCAATTATTAATGTTTTTTCTCTCTCAAATGTTCAGCAGTTATTGATAGTTTTATTTTTGGACATATCTTTAACACTTCTTGATATTTCAAATGATATTCGAGTTAATGAGTTACTCGATCTAAAATTGTTTAATTTTATAAAAGTATAGGATATAATAAATAACACGTGAAGATATTTGAAAAAATGTACAAAAATGTTCCATAATTGGTAGTATTGGATCTGATGATCAAATATAAAAGAATAATAACAACACGTAAAATTAATGCTTAAATAATTTGTTCGCGTTTATTTATAAATAATGTAAGTAAAGTTTTTCATAAACAAAACAAATAAAAATATTCATTTTATAGATTAATTAACTAAATAAACACGATGAATGGTTTTTGCAGTTGGAAATTGTAATAAAAAATGTTCTGCAGAAAGAACAAGAAGGGTAATACTTCTGGATTCTGAAAATTTTAAACTTACTTTTCCTTCCAACTCATATTTCCTACGATTCAGAACGATTAGTTCAGATGACAAATCATGATAGTGTTCAGACAGAGTCAGTGTATCCTTTCCAACAAATGCTTGAAAATATTAAGTTAATCAGTCACTAAAATTTGCATATTTGTGGTAAGCCAAAGATTAATAACTCTGCAAGTTTGATAATTACACAAAATTGCAAATATGAAATAAAATAAATTTTATTTGAAATTAAGCATTTAATTTGATATTTTTTGATAAGTTTGCCAAAATATTTAGTTAAGAAAAGAGCATTAATGTGTAGACTTGTACTAAACAGTACACAATTTGAAGCAATAGAGTAAGTAAGCCTCAATAGTGAGTACTTTTTGTGTTCAAAAAAATGATGAATAATATTAAATTTAAGTTTGAGTAATGAATAATTGTTAGTCATAAAGAATATTTATCAAGATAAAAACAATACATTTTTATCTACTGTAAAAAGAATGGTAATCAAATTAGTTGTAACAAATTGTGAGCATGCAAAAATATTTTGTTCAGCAAAATTTCGTTAACAAAAGAATTATATTAAATTATATTCAGTAAAAATATATTTGAATATATCATTTGAATAATTTAATCTTATCAATTTTATCAAAATAAGCAATTTTTAGTCCTGAATTATTGAAAATAATTTTAATGAACTGAATTATTAACAGTGGCTTTGAATACTCTGAAATTAATTACTTTATTATTCAAAAAAAAAAGGATAGAAAAAATGCATGATAAAATTTTTGTACTATAAAATGATAAAGTGACTATAAAATGATTTAAAATGCAATTATCAAAATGTTCGAAATTATTATTTTAATTTCAAAAAAATGTTGCTTTTACATTGGCTAATTTTTTATTGCTGCTGAGACTGATCTTGCTTTTTCTTTCTAAATGAGATAAAATTATTTTTAGACTTTGTTAAATTAAATTATTCAAAAAATATATTCAAATATATTCTCTAAGAATTTTTAATAAAGCAATTGAAAGAGTTTAATTTATATAATTTATATTTGAAATACCATTGAGTGAAGAAGAATCGTACGGCCCTTCTAATTGCATTTGAGCATTTTGCTAAAATTAATAATAGTACCACTGCAATTTTTATTTTCTAATACAACATTTTTTGTTATTGATTTTCTGCTATTATCGGGATATTCAATCAATACGCTATATCTTGTAAAATTTTCTTTCTTCAATATATATATCACCCGTATTAAACTAATTACACTCAAATCAACTGGATATAAGGTTTTTAAGTAATATTTATTGTTCATATCAGAAAACAAAATTTTTGATCAAAATAACCTCTCAGTTATTTTAACCAGAACTGAGAGGTTATTTTGATCAAAAATTTTGTTAATTACTTAATTAATTACATATTATGCTATGTAATTAATTTTATTTAAGAATATGAAATCTAATTTGTAGTATTATCAACGATTTTTTGTGAATGCTAAAACCACACTACCTAATAATTAATTATTGCTAAGAACAGTCTAAGTGATAATTAATGATTAGCTAGTGCATTTAGCATTTGTAAACAAACTGTTTCTGTGAATGTGTTTTATCATAAATTAAATATAGCTTACAGCAGTAACTTTATATTATTTTTAAAGCTGATTACTTTGAAAATTTCTTCTTTCATTGATAAGTTTTAATTTTAGTAATTAATTTAATTAAATATTAAAAATTTTCAAAGCAGTCAACTTTAAAAAGGAAGGATTACTTTGCTATGAGTGTTATTCACAAACTGCTTATTAGACAATCAATTCTAGTTATGACTTACTTGTCTAAGGTATTCTAATTGTTCAGCTTGAAATTTAACGTATTCTTCTGCGTTACAAAGTTTTTCTCGAAGTGCTGATAATTCTAATACCTTATCCTGAAAAAATTATAATGAATAGCGAATTTCAGACTCAAATTTATCATTCGTTCTTATTGCTAAGAATTTATTGCAAATTAATCTTGCTTCACTGAAGCTTACAAATGACAAAAGCATACTCTCAACAAAGATTACTTCAAAAGTTATCATTCATATCAGCTCAATATCAGATCTTTAATCAAATTAGCTGAGCACTTTAAGCTATGTAATTAATTATACTTAATGAAATATTAAATCTTGAATATATTTAATCCGCCAAGTTCTAAAGAAAGCTTTCACAAACAAAGATTTTTGTTCTATGTTAACTCTTATAAACACTATTTCAAAGATTGCATCAAGCAGTCATAAATATTGAAAGTAATTTGAAAAAAAGAGATTTCAGAGTGAGACTTGAATAGTTGGCATGATATAGTTAGTATGTTAACAACTACAGATTACATCTTACGATCAATTTCTTGATATCTGATCAGTTTAGTTTGGACTAATTTATCACGAAAGCTTGCTAGAACTTGCTGAACCTGATCACTTAGCAAAATGATTGATCAAGCTAAGCTCAAACTCTTCTCTGAGCTCGAATAATCAGATATCGTCTTCTAAGCTGACTGCACATAAGTAATAAATAATGGGTACTTTTTATTTTCATATTGCATAATCTTTATTTATTAATTGTATTGATTGCTTTTATTTGAAAACAAACTTATCAGATTTACTTCAAAGTATAACATTTAATGTCCCGATAAGAAATGCCATAAAAGGTGCAGAGTACAATGAAAAAACTTAATCTTATCAGTGAAACTATCAAAGAAATGGACAAAGTTGCTTACAGTTAGGTGCATTTCTTTCATTGTAATACCAAAGTTGTATGAATTCTTCAGTGCTAATTTAAGTGCTCAGAATAAAAGACACGTATACTTTTGTTCTGATCACAGGTTACAGATTAAGAAGCATTAGGAAAAATAAAAGTTATTTATTTAATAAGCGAGAAAATCAATTCAGAAGCGGGAAAAATTTTTTTTGTTTTGATGTCAAAGTTCAAAGTGTTAGAGATCAATTGGTTTGTATTTCAGTTTCAAGTTGGATAAAAAATTTGACCTGCAATTCAGATAACTGGTAAATAGAAGTTGCAGTTTTCCAATACCATTTCGTTCGAAAGATAATAATTTTAATTAACATTTTTTGATGAGTTAATGAAGTTTATAGCTAATAAATTGACAATTTAGTATGATAATATCACAGTCCATACCTCATTTGGTATCGTTTCTTTTTTTTGTTCGAATGCAGCAATTTGTACTACCATTTTCGCGCATCTAAACTGCGCGGGAAATTATTTAAAAACGAATTCTGATTTTTTTCTGTTAATAATTTATACAGAATTAAAATGAATTAAATGAATTTTTCAAAAGAAAAAAGTACATATTTACATAATTCTGTCAAGCAAACATTTTCAAATATGTACCAAAAAAATTACTTGTCATTAAGTTCTGATATTTTTGCGTTTTTCTCTTCAATTTCATTTTTTAGCCTAATTAATTGCTCGTTAGTAGAATTCTCTTGTTCTCGAATGCTGTTTAGTTCACATTTCATATGACCTACCCTATAACGAAGGTCATCTTAAAAATTAGTATAATTTTCAAGCGTATATTTTGAGACTAAATTATTGTGAGCTAAGAAAAGTACTGAAAAATATCCTATTTTTAATAAAAATAATTTTTTAATTAATTTTCAAGCAAAATAATATAATTTTGATTATAAGACTTTGAATGTGGCAATTTATTCATATAATTTACAACAAATATATAATATTAATTAGAAAAGTAAAAAGATTCTGAGTTCGTTTATACTTTCTGTTGGCATCAGCAAGCCACTGCCTGTGCTCTCCCAGGCTCCATTCTTTTTCACTTGTAATCCTGTTCAGATCATCGATGATACAGTTTTTCTCATTGATTTCATCTCTAAGATCTTTGATGACCGCATGCAAATTTCTGCATTATTATAATATTAAAACCAATTTTGCAAAAATTTAGTGCATTAAATCGATTATCAATTCGGGATAATAAGTCAAATCATTAATTATTATAAGAAGACTAAGCGAATAAAGCTATCTTTTATTACTTAAATTTTTTAATTAAACTAATTAATTAATTGAGAATAAGACATAAATATTTTGCAGAAACATACGTAATTTCTTCTTCTTTCTCGTTCATATCAAAAGTAATCTGATGAAGTTGATTTTCCTTTTCATTCAATTTCATTTGCATTTCTTTCACATTTTCATTCTTCAAAATTCGTTATTAAATTATTGAAAACATTCTCTTCAATAATATTAGTACTCGGATTACTTATTGTGATCACAATCATTGCTTCAAGCTAAAAAAGTTAATTAGCATAAAAGGTATTTTCATAGATTATAATATTCAAATAATTACAATAATATGATTGGATGACATTAATAGCACCAAACACTAATACTTTCAACATTATTATTTTAAATTTCACTTTTTTTTTTCTCGAGTTTGAATAAATTACCGCCAAAAATTGATTACATATATAATTTTTCTAGTAGGTCAATTTTGAACTAAGCCTTAAAAAAGTTTTTTTATTTTTAAATGATTTTAGAGCAGAAATTCATTGCTAAATTGTAAATCAAGCTGAAATTTATGTGCTATTATTTTATTATTTCCAAATTTGTTCAATTATAAAAAGCCTTTAAGTGACCCAAAATTTTATACTTTTATCAAAAATTTAAATTTTAAGCTAAAGAAAGATCAATAAATTTTTCTAATTTTGTATCTACAAAATAATTTTTGCGAATGTTCAAAAATTTGAATTAGTTTTCAAAAACTAGTATTTAATGCTGCAAAACATTTTGCTTTATTCAAAATTTAAGTGTAACATTAACTAAAAAAATACTATAAATTCAAAACAGAATAATTTTTAACTTTCAGTACCAAAAAATTAACAGTATCGTATCGCCTTACTATAAAATGTCAATTACCATAATACTGACCTCCACTTTACAAAAGGTCGATTCGCGGCACTTTTGTTCTAAATTTTCTACTTTGTGTTTCAGAATATCACGCTCAAATGTAATTGCCTTTCTTTCAACAATAATTGCATCGATGATTTCTTGTTGTTCCATGTGATTTGCAGCCATTTCTTCCTTCTAAAATATTCTGAAGAAAGGTTATATATTTACATATTTTCACAACTTATTATTGCACTTCATAATAATAATAGCAATTATGATAATAATAATAATAATAATGGTAATAATAAAAATAACGATGACAATAATAATAATAAATTTTAAAAGTAAAAACTTGATAAATGTCAGCAAATATGAATATAAATTCAAAATAAATTGATTTAAAACAAAATAATGAAAAAATTCTAACAATTTCATTTTAAAAATATAATAAAATAAAAAATTGCATTAAAAAATAAGATAAAAATACAAAAATTAGCAACACTTTTTTGTTTAATTAACATGATAATGAGTTTTATGTAATTCAGATTATTACAAGATTGTCTGTTTGAACAGAGAGAAAGGTCATTAAAGGTTAAGTAATGAGCGTAAGTCACACCAAAAGTAGATTAGTTATAGATCGCTGAAAGAAGAATACATAAAGTGCATTAATAAGCTGTGAAGTAGTCACATTGGAAAGGTAGTAATTGGAAACGTATGATTTGAAATTACACGTAAATGACGGAACAGCTGAAAGAGTAAATGGCGAAAAACTCTTTCAGTTGTTTGTCATTTACTGTCTGATTGGAAAGGTATGATTGACATTGCAAAAATATGATTTTGAAACTTAACCAACGTTTAATTATCATTTTGATAAAACTACACGCTCTTAAACAAACTATACGTGTAAATTTAAATTTACAAATTTATTGCGTAGCTTACAGCAACATTTAATTGTTCAAAATTTGAATACATGCAAAATTAACTCTTATATATGCTAACTTTTAATATGCAAATGATTTTGAGCAAAATGTTAAAGTATATAGTAAGAATTCAATCAAAGTTTTTGTTTCTTTGTAACAAACTTTAATTTTGGTCAATATTTTATTTAGTATTGCATCACACTTCTAATAAATATTCTACCTATTTGTGCAAGTCATTTTTAAATAATCAATTCGAATTTTACTAATTGATTAAAAATTTGCATATTTTATAGATCCTGACGGATATTTTGTTCTCAATCTCACCAATAATTATATATTAATAAAGCAGTTAGTTCTAAAAATAACTAAAAGTTTAAAATTGAAAACTTTTTCTTGAAATTCCACCGATAACATTACAATAAAAGTATTTTAAAATTTTGCCTGAAAAAACTTATCGATAGTAGCAGAAAATAGAAAACTTTATAATCAAACATTGCAAACAAACTTCAAAAAATAGCAAAAAATATTTGAAAAATTTTCATACAATTTTGGGTTGGCAGCGGAGAATTAAATATAAATATTATTTAGTTTATTAGTATTTTTCAGCCTAAATTATGATTGATTACAAAGTTTACATAGAGAAAAAACAAAAAGCTGAGGAATTATTTGTATTAAAAAGAGTAAAAAATATAAATTAATAAAAAGTTAAAAAAGAAGTATAAAAAGTAATAATTCAGAAATAATAGCAAAGAATACAATAGCAATGGCAATTTTTCGCTTTTATTTCACTGATATGTAAGAATTGGCAAGCAAAAATCACTCAAAAACTATGTGCTTCTGAAAATTTTCTTGCTAATATATTAATTCTAACTTGTCGATTTTTTTCTCTATTAATTTTCTCATTTTTTGTACTAAAAGTTCATTTTTCTTGTGAATACATTTTTAAAAATATTTTTTTGCAAAAAATAATTTTTTTTTACTTTTCTTGACTTGTTTAAATAATTTAAGAAATTATTTTTGTACTGTTTTAACAGTTTTCAAAAATTACATTACAGTTAATCACTCTTAATTATCGAACGATTTTTGCTGATAACTATTGATTGATCGTAAAAAAATTTTAGTTTTGACAATAAAATGATTGATAAATAGCTATTAAAGGTATTGAACTTGAAAAAATGATAGGTATAAAAATATTGGTATTGGAATACAAACAGCACGGTAATGACGCGATGAAAATATCGTATATTAATAATTTTTTATATTCATAGCTTCATAATTTGTGAAAAAAACAATATTGATAATTGAATTTGCGTTTAAGTCACAGCATTTAATACAAGTCATGTAATGAAGACACGTAAATGACGGAAACGGACAAATAAGAATTTAATACAAATAATTATTTGTTACAATTGTATTTCATATTCTAATCTTTGTATTATAATAAATTTCTCATAAAATTCTTTCCTTCTATTTCCATTAATTCGTTTTAATAATTTACTGCTAAAAGACAAATACTCATTCAATAAAAATTTAATATTAATTATGATTTTTACGTGGGTCAAAGATGACGAGTTAATTCTTGATTAAAATAAATTCAAATTTAAAATGAGTTTGTAGCAAAAAGAAAGCAAGTTTCAATCTAAGGCTGCAGTAGTATTAAATTCTCTGCTATTATTTCTTACCAATTCCTTCCAATTCACAAAAGAAATCTTAAATTAAGCTTTGACTTTCATAGTGTTACGCTTCTTTAAATATTTTGATGGATTCAATGCAAAGACATGAAAGGTATACATGGGATTATTTTACACTTTTATTAATTTAATACAACGTCTTTACTTGATATATTTAAATATTTTATACAGTAACTGAAAACATGCATGTATTCATTCGACTGGTTGATTATAATCCAAACGAGGAACTGTCTCAAACTCTTCCATCGTTTTCGTATGATCAATATTTCTACAATATTCAGCATTTAAATAATACAAATCAAATAATATTCAAGTAATCAAGTATATAAATTAAAACTGTGCAAATTATTTGTGATCAGTGTGCGAAAATTTGATTTGTATACAAGTTTCTTCTTCAATAGATAAATTGTGTTGAAAATTATAAATCCATCACTGATTGTTCCAATTGTATACTTTATAATCAATCGTATTAATTTATTTTGATATAATTTAACTTTCATTTCCACAATTAATGTTTGATTAAGTCTGAATTGAGCATTTTTCGCTTGTGAATAAACAAAAATAAATTCAAATTTTTATACGACAAAATTCATAAAATTATCACAAGTCTCGAAGAAGCTGAGCGGACACTATGGCTAGAAAAGGGTGCTAAGTTACGTTTCAGAGACTTCTGTCCGTTCTTCGCTAACAGTTTCCAAAATTTCTGTTTGTAATGCAGTTATTCTGAAAATAATACTTGGTATATATCTTTAATTAATCAATTAATTAACAATAATAATAATAATAAAATGGATACTTTGAATATAACATTTAAGTACACCATGACTTAATGCATTAATAATTAAAGCAGTAGTTCCAAAAAGATTCAAAAACCCGGAATTCAAAGCAAACTTTTGACTGTTTACCTCAAGTAATTTCCCGCCATAAAAAATTGACCTCATGTAAATTTATTTTTTATATTTCGAATGTATAATTTAACAAACTTCGCAAAAGTATCGGCCAAAAATTGCTTTCTTTCTTCCACTGCTTTCTCCGCTTTCTTGCTTTGATCCATAAGGATATCCATTACCCTCTGATGATTTAATTCCTCGCAAAGTTCACGCAACGATTTACTTATTGCACTAAAAATTAGCAATTATTTTGCTGGTGAAAATGAAAGGATAAACAAACGAAAAAAGCAGTATAAAAAATTTTGCAAATATATTTTTTCAACGTTTGACCTTGTCACCTTTTGACTTTTATCGGAATAAAATACTTAATCATGTGTAAAATTATGATATGAATAATTTAAATTAAAACCTGAGTTCATTACTGATATTTGTTGGAGGTGTGGGTTCATATACTGCTTGGCATTTCGAACAGATATACTAAAATTATATAATAAATTTTATTTATTAATTTGAAACTTAATTATGCTAATTTGCTACAACATAAGAGTTAATGTTACTTCTTTAGCTTGGCTCTTTGCTGATTCTTCGATTTCTTTAAGTTTATTCTTCAGCTGCTTCAAACTTGCCTTCAAGTGATTATTCCTGAAATTTATTACACTATAATAGCCAACAAAATGAAAAAAAAACCACCAGGAACCTTGTTTTTCTACTTCCGATCCTTACAAGAATATTGCCTATAATAAGGTCAGAGGTTATCAAGTAACCAATAAACATACTTTTTACTTAATCCTTCATTTTCTTTAACCAAATTTTCAAGTGCTCTTTTTTCAACTTTTCTCGCATTCATCAATTCTTCTTCCAATTCAGTTATCCTAATAATAAAAATTTCAAGTATTAAAAGAATGAATTTTTTAAAATTTGTGTTCGTCCTAATCAGATTTTTAAAATGGCTGACTTTAGCTTAATTAATGAAAAAAGATTGAGTATAATTAAGCGAAAGTAATAATTTTAGTACTTCATTATAGTTTATGATTTATTCGTTAATTTTTTTTTGAGTATATAATTTTTTCACATTTTATATTTGCACTTCTTTTTGATCAAAAAATTTAAAAATATTCAAAAAATTATTAAAATATAAAAAATATTATAAAATTAATTTTAGCAAAACAAATATTTGTATCATTCAAACCGAATAGACGTGTTGCGAAGTTTTTCACGTAGATCATCAAGTTGAGATTCCGCATCCTTCTTTTCTTCAAACAAATCTTCATATTTTTGATTATTTTCTTGTAACTGATCTTTTAAACTCTCAATCATTTCATGCATTTCTCTGAATAATTTTTTATTATAAAAGAAATAGATCTATTGTTCTAACAAGAATACTAAAATATTAATATGAATATTTAATACAAAGTAAATTTTTTGTAAATTAAAACTTGTTTTAATAAGTTAATTTAATTCAATTATGATTTAGCTTTTTCTGAAGTATTTGTAAACTGCTATAAAAAACTCTGAAGATTTGCACGAAAAAATTACTTAGAATCAGTTGTTATTCCTGAAGGTTCACTTTGTATCTTAACCAAAAGTTCATCAGTATTAGTAATTAATTCTGTTAAACGCGAATATTTTTCAAGAAGCTGAAACAACAAATTTCCTTTACAAATATATTAATTAAGTACTCATGATTCATATTTTTATATATGCAATAATTAATTTAAAACAGAACTAATGCCACTTTTATACATGAATAAATGTGTAAATATAAAAATAAAAAACACTAAAATAAATAAATATGCAAGTATATATTTTTGTATTTCAAGTTATTTATCAGAATAATTTTGCATTTTACTAATATTTTTCAAATACAAATAATATGCAAAGATTTCTGGCATGTATTCATTAAATTCAAAACTGAAAATCATTAATTATCTGATCTAAAATTAAGTACTTCCTTCATTTCCTTTGCCAAATCTTGCGGATCAACCGTTTGTTCCAAACTGTTTATTAGAATTTTGCTTTGTTTTTTCATATTTTTAACGAGAGTTTTAGTTTTATTCATTGTTTCTTCCAATTTCTTCTTCCTAAAATATTGTTATGACAATTATTGATAATATTATAGCATTGATTAATTATAACAAGAATTTCATGCTATGATTTTTGTAGTACTGTAAGCACAGGAAGAATTAGCAAACTTTTGAGTTAGTTCAGAAACTTCATTCTTCAAGCTTTGAAGTTCACTTTCATGCTTTTGCTTGACATCTTTTAGATGTGTTTGTAATCCAGAAATTCTAAAAATTACTGCTTAGCTTTAGATAAATTTGTTAAAAATATTACAAAATACAAAGTGTTAAGATCAAACATGACAAAGACAAAATTTCATATTTTATAAATTAAAGTATAATTAATCAAAGACTTCTTGTAAGTTTAAGCTTAAAGCAGAACAAAATAATGTATTAAAGCTGAAAGAAGTGAAATAATTTGGAAAAATTTGCCGCGCAAATCTGAAATTACTGTAAATTTCTAAATGTTTGAATCAGTTTGAATTGAATTTTTCATATAAATCGAAAAATTTTTGCTTCACTAAACATTGCAAATAATTTTATGGCAATATTATGCAGTATATATTTTTATAAAAATATAATGATTTAATTGCAAATATAATGATTTAATTGATTTAATGAAAGATTGTTAAGTTAATCATTTTATTCAAAAGATGTTAATTAACTATAAATTGGATTAATTTGAGGCATTATCTATTTTC
>UYYF01000566.1:0-11698 GCA_900618365.1 Thelazia callipaeda
TATATATATATATATATATATATATATATATATATATATATTCGAAACACGCTAAAAAATCAAAGTTTTGAAGAACTTGAAATGTGCAGCACTAAATTAAATAATAAGTATTGGTAATGATCTCTTTTTACTTTTTAATTCTCATCTTGAATTAATTGTAGAACTCAGTATTTTTAAATTATTATTTTGCAGCAGTGATTGTATTGTTCAAATCAAAATGCTTATATATTCATGAATTAATTTTTTATATTTGAGTTTGGTCAATTGGGTATTATTGGAGCATAAAAACGCTTCTTAGAGACAATTATAATATTACGAGATATTAAAGGCCAGTTGAATTATGCAGCAAAAAGATTTGTGCTATGCAAAAACTTGTCTAAGTATCATATTTGCCCAATTTTTTGCATAATTTATAATAATGATATAAATTTTAACAGACAGCAAATAAAGTAAACAAATGAATAAGAACTATTTTCAAACTCATAAAAGCTTTTGCTCATAACTTATTATATCATTAATGAGTACCATAATTTATTTTTAATCAGGATAGATTTTCAATAACACTTGAGCAGTGATAAACTGATTACAGCAACATGAAGACATGATTCAGAAATAGGCAGAATTTACGAATATCGTTATAATGGTACAAAATTCTCGCAAAGTCTTTTATAGTTTGTATTTGCATTTTTGTTCAAACACAAAGTGCGTATATTATTGCACTTACAATTATATCATACGCAACGTTCTGAAAGCTATACTTTGATCAAAGCAAGTATCTCATAAGTAATAAAAAGTTATTAACCTTTCTATTAATTAGTTCATAAAGAGTTGAGGAATGGGTGTTGAGATTAAAACTGAAACTTAAATATATAAATTAACTTAAAGTAATTCTATTTACATAAAAATCATGCAGGTGCACATATTTTGATTGCTTTATTATACCTGAAACCATTTGTTATTGAAATAAACGATAAGAAGCAAGATAGTGACATGAAGTAACACTGTATTTGGAACATGCAAAAATTATCTAAGCAATGTTGAATCCAATAGTGGTTTGGGTTGTGCCTTGCAAGTTCATTTGATATTTTTAATTATTAATCATATAAAGAATTATTTTCAAATAAATTAAAATTGCGTATTCAATACAGACGTGGTATTTGAGTGATTCTCAAAAATATTCAGTTTTATATTTGTATGAATCAAAGTTATCCATACTTGAAACCATTTTTCTAAATAATTCAAATTTGTTTTTGCACTGTGAAATTTTGATATTTAAGTGGAAAAAAAGTTTTTCAAAGCTACTCCTAAAATCTTGCTTATAAGTTAATTCAATCATTAATCTATTAATCGCTCTTTATCTATCATTCATTCACTTTACTTCACAATTTTTTCTAACAATAATACAATGTATTGTTATCAAATCATTGATTTGATCTAAAAAATTGGCATTCGATGGAGATAAGAAACTAAGATAATAATAATGACAATATTTAAAAAAAATAAAAATATGACTCACATGATGAAAGATCAGTGATTCAAAACATGTTGAGAAAAGATCAATTATCAGTGTATTTAATAAAATTTCATTGTTTCTTAAAATTAAATTAAATTTTAATAAATCAAAAAATTACTAAAATACTACTGTGTTATAAATTGTGTAGTACAAAATTTTGCACAAAAAAACGAATTTTATTATTTTTCTAGTATTTTTATTAATTTTTAAAATTAAAATTATATATTTTTTCTTTTATCTAATCTGAGATCATTACTTTTTTATATTACTTTAGTATTGCTTATAACTACTTCCAACAGCTGCATAAATCTGTTACTGTTAATTGTTAGTATGAATATCAATATGCATAACTTTGAAAATTTTCAAAGTTGATTTGGTGTGGTATTACCTCACTATGTATTCCTGTCATATTTAATGCTTATCTTTTTTAAATTATTAAAATTGTTATTGTCACGCTTATTCAAAAATTGTGATGACAATTAGCAGACTTTAGAAGCCCTCTAAAAATTTCTTGATTTTGTCTTGTTGTGAAGTTTTAGAGCTTTTTTTCTCAAGAATTTAGTTCATATTTTTGCTTTAAGAATGAAAAACATTAAAAGTTGTGCTTTATGAAGAGAAGTAATTTGAGAAAAAATTATTTTCCTTCAGTAAGTTACTATTGAAAAATGAAACTGCAGTGAACTTAAACATAGTTAAACACTAATTTTTACAATTTAAAATATATGAGCTTAAGTTCAGTAGTTGGGAAAGTGTTTCAGTTAGCTGATCAAACATCTAAAATTTTTATTATTTTATTGCTTATTTAAAAATAATCTTGCTCATTATTATCATATTTGTATACATTTCTTATAATTGTAACATTTTTGCAAACATATTATCGTTATTATATATAAATAAATTAAAATTAAAATAAATTAATAAATTGTCTATTTATATCATAATAATGCATACGATGAAATAACTATTATCATTATTACTGATATTATTATTATTATTATTATTATTATTATTATTATTATTATTATTCAGTACTAACAAATGAATGTAAAAATCAATTGCAATAATAAGACAACCATGATAATGTTTAGAACATGAATAAATGTGATTATTATAACATGATAATATTTGTTTGTACTTACAATTAACTATTAATGACTTAAACTTTCATGAATAAATTTGAGTTACAAGTAAATGATATATATGACAGTATGCAATTAATTTCTTCTCATGTAATAATAATATCAAAAAAATTTTAGTATTCAAATAAAAGCAGTCAATATTTTTTGAAGTACACACAGCATGAAGGTGTTTTCAAATTTCAACACTAAAAAATTTGAAAATAAAAAAGAAGGTTAGAATGTAGAAATAAATGAGTTCCATCTTCGAACAACAAAACAGATGGTTTCCAGCTGGCGTTTCTAATTTTCAAAAACATCCAAATTGTCAATAGAAAAAGTAAGTGGAAACACAAAATACTTTGCTGATTTGTTTCTTCTTTATGCTTTGTGTTAAACTTTTGATTTTAAAAATTTTAAATTATAATACAAAATTATTATCTCATTTTTTTTTTGATAAAATTTTCAATGCTATGTACAATTCTTGAATTTATTTCAGCTATATTTTTATGATATTTTTGTTGCGTAGATATTATCACAGTTTCTTCTTTCATATATTTTAATATTTTGTTATTATAAGAAATATATAAAAGTTTACAGTGTTAGCTTCAGTGCAAATACCAACTTTTAACTTTGATATTTTATTTAAAAATATTTAGAATGCTTATTTTACTTTTAAAAAAATTATGTAATGAATGAAAAAATGAGTACATTTTTGAAAAATAAGGTTAAAAATATAATATCTAATAGGCAAATATTTAAAAATCATTTTGAACATGAAAACTTTTATGAAGAGATAAATTTAATGAGTTATTATAATGATGAATGCTATGACTTTTCATGATAGCAGTAAATACTTAGAATAGATAATAATCTAACTCTTATGTAAAATTTTTTTTAAATTTCGCAAATAATGAAAATTAGTGTGCATTCTAACATATTTTAATAAACACTCTCGTGATAAATAAAGACTGATTGTTGTATGAATTATTAATCTTTATCAGCATATAAAAATTTTAATTTTAATTTTGATTATACTATAAGTTGATCAGAATTAACAATCAATCAATTTTTCAGGTTTTTTAAGTAGCATTTGCTTTTTATTCATTATTTCTGTGATAAATGCAGTTAAACTTTATCACTTTTTATTAAACAATAAGCACTTTTAGTTGGATAATAAGCTAAATATGGACTAAAGAATATAAGTTTAATGGGTAATAATTTATTAATTCTTTCTTATTTAAATAATAAAATATTATAAAATTACTTTAGCTGTTTGATAAAGTAATATAGCTTTTGCTTTTCGGCTTTGTTTTTCAGTGCATAGCAGTTTCGGGTTTTTAAAATATCTTTTCAGGATTATCTATTATCATTTAGATTTTAAATGATTTATTGATATTTCTGTGGATAAAAAAAATTCTGTACTTCATCTTTTGAAATTAACTTTTAATTTTCCTGAATCAATTTTAAAGAGTTAAAGTTTCAAAAATTTTGATATAAATTTTTTTTTATTGAATTGCAAAAGATATTCCTTTGTATTAATAAGTAACACATTATTTGCTACTTTTCATTTGTTTATAACTGATTCTAAGCATTCTGATACAAGTTACAAAATTATCTTCAATTTGCGAAAACGAGTAATATAATCTGCAGTTTTGTATAATTAATTATTTTTTAATAAGTTCTCTTCCTGTTCTGTTAAATAAACGAAAAAAAAATCAAACAAAAATGGCAAACGAAATGATTACTGTAAGAATGAATCGAAGTAATCATACGATTCCATGGGGCTTCAATGTCACTGGTGGAGAGTCGGTGCCAATAAAAATTTGTTCTGTATGTTTTTAGATTAATCATTATTTCTAATATAGTCAATATACTGTAACAAAATTTTAAGTTGCTAACACCTAATTTTTATACTTTTTTTGCAGATATTAATTTTTGAGTGAGCATATTCTCAAGTATTTTTCATCATATCCATTAGTTTAATAACTTTTAAGCATGAAGAAAATTTGAAAATATTTATATTAAAAAAATATTAATAAATTCAATAAGGATAATACATAAATTGTGGCTAATATTTCAAATTTGCATGCTTTATATTTGTATGAAGCAAAGCAAATTTTATATTTTGCATTATTGTACTTATGATCAGATTGTTTTTTTTTTGTACTGTGCATCAAAATTACTTTTTTAATTTAAAAAAAAGTTCCATCAATATTTTAAAATATAAAGTTTCAAAGTTTTTAGTCAAATGTATTAAAATTTTTGAATAATATTATTCATTAGCAACTAACATTATGAAAAATTTGAATGGAAATAGACTTATCTAACTTTTTAGTGGCTAAATAAGGAACGAAAAAACAGTTTCGTCTAATCAAAATTTCGCTTTTTTAACAACATTTCAGAATAAATAAAATGTTCCAGATTAAAAAAATTTTTTCCATAATTATTTGATACGTATGCATTAAAATGTAATAAAAAAGGCTAAATACTTGAGAATGGTTTATATCAAAACAGATTTTAATTTTAAGGTTAGCATTAAGTTTGAAATACAGTAGTCGTTCCAAATGAACAAAACAAAGCATTTCTTTTTCAGACTTTTGAAAAGTTACAATAATTAAAGGTTTTTTTGGTGATATTTTGCTATTATTTATGTTTTCAGTGAATTTCTGTGCAAGTTTTGTCTAATCAAAATTTTGCTTTTTTAATAAACAAATTATTAAGACTATATTTTAAAACATTTAAAGTGCAAATAAATAGCAAATATTTTTTTTAGAAAAAGTTAGCAAAACTAAAGCTAATCTTAGTTTATCACTAAATGATCAAAAAATTTTTGCAATTATTTCAAAATATTCATTTTGTATTTACTAGTAAATTTAAGATTCAAAAAGAAAGTTTGGCAGAAAAAGCCGGATTGCAAGTAAATGATATCGTTGTCGAATTTTCGGGTCGTAGTACTGAAGGAATGTCACTTCAAGAAGGCAAAAATTATATCGAAAAAACTTCTTCTGAAATTCGTATGGTTTTACAAAGGTATTTTTGAATCAAATATAAATTAATTTTTTTTTATTAAGTAAAGTTGTCCAAAATACTTTTGTCAAGTATAGCAATAACTATACTTGGATATAATTTTTGTTGCAAATGATCTTTCATGAGAAATTTTTTGTTAAATATTGTATCGTCTCTATTTATATAGTGCAGGAATTATGAACGACTAGCATATAGAATGCAAGCAAATTTCTTGTCAGCTCTTCCAATCTAAATTAGAATTTTAAATAATGCAGAAATTTTTGATTTCAGACAGCTCAATTTGCATTATGATACATCTGATGTATAAAATAATTCAAAATGAATATCATTTACTAACTAAATTACTATACTTACTATCCTATACTTATTCTTAGTACTTATTACTATGCTATACTTATGCTAAATATGTTTACTATGTCATAATTACTATACTTTATTTTCAAAAATGGTCGCTTGATTATTTTAAATATACTTTTTATGTTATTTCAGGCACATAACAGAACATCCATGTTTACCTTGGCAATTAACAAGCAACGGTAACGACGTGACGATAGATTATATCAAGCCTGAAACAGCTGTTAATTATAACTCTTATGAGGTGAAAGGTCATTTCTGAGATGACATAGTAAATATATTAAGCAGAATCAGGAACAAATTTTCTAGAACCAATTAGGCAGAAAAATTCTTCTAAACTGGACTGAAGCTCTAAAGCTTTAGGGCATTTAGTATCAATATATAAATAATAAATTTCTAGTGAAAAATTCAAATTCATAAAAAGTATTTATTGCTTTATTGCAAACGTAGAATTATTAAATCGCACAAAATTTCAAACTAAAATAAATTTCTCGCAAATGAATGTTATTTATTATTTGTGCCAATTTTTAATACGCAGTCCGTATGATAATTATTTTTGAATTTCCAAATTAAATACAATCATCGTGAGCACTACGAGTCCTTAAACTTATTCTTTTGAAAGTGAAATTCTACGCAAACTTTTTGCTTTAGGAAGATAGTAAATAATATTAAATTAAAATAGTATGCAAATAAAACAGTTATTATGATTAATTTCAATATTTTTATGCTTAAAATTTTTTCTAAATGTGTATTCTCTTGAAAGATGTAATATTATTAATAACACAGTTTTGAAATTGTAGAGAAATACCAATAGCCGTCCACTGATTCCAAATTATCAACCATTACCATTCACAAATGTAACAAATACAAAAGTGAAATTTTCTGACAAAATGAATGAAAACGAAAAAGACCGAAATAGAAATTACACTGATAATATAACAAGGTATGTCAGCAGTCAAAAATATAGTCAAAATAATTTAACTATGAATGCTACTAAATTTTTATTCATATATTTTAGAGTAATAACTAATATTTAAACTGATAGAATTCAAAAAAAAATTTGTAGAATGGAATCAACACATGCAAGTAATGTAAACAAATTTGGATCTGGTAGTGGTACATCACGTAACGTACCAATAGCAATTGCAAATTCAGTGTCATCATCTACTGTTGCAAAACCATTTTCTGTGCTACAAAAAGATGATACAACTACAAATGGACCGAAAAATTATAATCTTGTTAATACAGGTAATAATACTTTTAGCAGTGCTAAGTATTACCATAATTGTGAACACGATTTTATCAAAAATATAGCAATCAAATAATCTTTACGTAACTGCAACCGTTATTTTTCTGCCTGATTTATAATTGATAAAATGTAGAAAATAATATAATCGCGTCAAAATAAAGACAAACATTTTGAATTTGATTTGCAATAATTGTGAGTAATTTAGATAGTAATATATGATTTGTAAAGAAAAAATAAAACTGCATTGTTTTATAGTAATGAAAATTGTATATATCATCATTACAAAAGTAGCATGTAAATATTATACCTCAATCATGTCATATATATGTTTGTCATGATATAACTTTAATTACAGCAAAATTTTTTGTGACAAATTTATTAAGTAATTGGATATTTTGAAAATTTTGCAAAACTTGCACTACTATTGAATATCATCAAGAACTAAAAGTTAGACATATGACAATTTTCTTAATCATTAACTTTTGTAAAATTTTTTTAAGCCCAAAATGATTTGGCACTTTCAACAAAGTATTATTTTAAAAAACATGTAACTTAAACAATCTTTTTTAACAAAAAAATTAAGCTATTAAAATTTGATGAAGATAAACTTATAGAAAGTCGAAAATCTTTGCAACATTTGCCTCGTACAGAGCGTAAACTTTTCCCAGATGCCTCAGTTCGTCATTTGCAGTATAATTCCCCAATAAATTTATACACGCCACATGCTGCTGCTGAACAATATCAACAGCAAACCGGTAGATTTATTAGCAATGAGTAAGTTTATTTTTTTAAAAAAAGGTTCTCTTTCATGGAGTAAGTAGAAAGCTTTTAATTGTTCTCAATGAAATGAATTTTGATAGTAATTACAATAAGATTAATAATAATAATAATAACAATAACAATTTTATGCATTTTCTCCATTATAAAATTTTTATATTTATCAGTGAATTATTGCAGTCCATTACTGCGAGTACCTAAGAAAACTGAATCATATTTACAATCAGAAACACGACGCTTGATAGCTGAAGAAGAAGGACAGAGTACGCATGAGAAAGCGCCATCAATGCAAAGTGCGAGTTTTAAACGAATTTCACGTGCGTGTGGTACTCCTGTTGATTAATTTAGCGCTTGCTTAGCTAATTACAATTTCCTATTCTCTACTCTTTATGAATACAAAGTTTAAAAATTACTTTATTATCTGTATAAATATAAAGCATTATAAATTAGAAAAAAGGAAAAGAAAAACTTATTCAACTTTGATTTGAAAAGTTCGATTTGAACAATTAGATGGATTATTAACAATTTTGTCATAGTAATGGAATTAAGGAAAGTTCATGGAGAAAGTATCATTTAATGCTTGGAAAATTAAATGATAATCAAATTTAGTAGTTTAATGATAACATATTCATTAACTGACAACAGAATCATGGATACCAATAAATTTTTACTCACGTCAGACCTTATCATTGATGATTTTGGTTATATAAATAAAATTGATACTTGTGTGGATAAATAAAAATTAATAATATAAAATAGCACAATAAAATTTATGCCTCAATAATAGTGAGCTCATTTAACCTATCCTTAGTGATAACCTGATTTTATTCAATGTGAATATTAGCCAGCAATCATTCGGTCGATACTATGCTGAGTATTAACCTTTTATTCTACGTAACTACCGAACTGTTGATCTTTAGCTCATTCAGTTCCGTCTTGGTAGTAATTTTCTGAAAAAATTTGACCGTCTTTGAAAAAGCAAACGATTTTTCTAAGCAATGAATGATGACTTGAAACACAACAATAAGTTGATTGAATTTTTGCATGAAAAATTTTCAATTGAAACCAAAAAATGGATAAAATCAAAAATGCAACCACACGTTATAATGCGGAGGTTCATTTCGACTTGCTCCGATGTTATTCAAGCTAAGAATTGCAGCATTGAAAACCCCTAACACTGATCAGTCTAATCAATTTTATGCGATCATTTCACACACAATAAAATTATTATTAACATTATCATGATTACTGTGAGATGGGTACTAAAGTTAATGATATTTATTATATTGTTTCGGCCATTCTTTTTCTGCCAATAAATAGTAAAATTAAATCAATATTAACGATAATATCAGTAATACCGACCAAATTTGCGATCGAAAAACCATATCAAAAGTGAAAATGAATAGAATTAGTTCTTAAAAATTGCGAGAAAAAAAGTTAAAAAGCAGCCTGTTATTCACAACAGTAAGTTCAATGCTGTCCTCCAATGACTCTATCATTAATTCGCCTGATTTATGAAACCTGAAGAAGATCAAATTGAAATAAAAGCCGTCTCGCTAATTTTGAAAAACGAGTCAAAGAGGTAAAACGCAACAAATGAAGCGGATGTTCACGAAGCAGTTAAACAGACAATTAGTTGACAAAACATGGATGGAACATATTTTCCTTGAAATTTAGCTGCTGCTTAATAATAAGTCCATGATTTGCCAGAAGATTGTTTTAGAACTGGGCGATTGATTGCTTCTTGCATTGACAAGTTTGCTATTATTATATTTAGAATTGTTGTTGTTTGGTCAATTGGTCAGTCGGTTGACTGGTTAATTTTTGCATTAAATTGTTTTTTGGTGTTACTCTCTTTTAATTGGTTTGTTGTGCCTTTGCTGGTGGTGAGTTTTAGCCATCGTACCAAATTCTCTCTCATTTTATTGTATCACAGATGAACTTATTTATTCAACTAATTGCAGATGATTTCAAACCAAATTGCATCAGAAGAATAATGCATGGGTCTTTTTGACTCAGAAGAAGAATTTGTTGATGTACTTCCTGAATTGTGGACTACTCATTGATTTCTTATATTTTCTACCAATCTAATTAACAGCTTATGAATAGCTCTTTCTCGAGAAAGAATGTCCTCCACAAGCAGTGATAGATCAAAGACACACTGCAAACTTCAGAATCATTCACTTGCAATCACAAACGTTTTTGTGTGCCACAATCCAAGCGCCAGAATCATGTTTGCTCTACAGTATTATATAACCGGAAAATGCATTTGTCATCCGTGCTTTCTTACTAATAACAGATGTGCTTTGTTTGACTTTTCGCTTTGATTCAATGCAATTTTAATATGAATTGCAAAAGATGCTATTCTTTTCCACTTTTATAAAATGTACCTCATAACTGTTCAAGCAGTACGTTACTATCGATAGCACTTATAAATGCCATCAGAAGTCACTTGCCGAGATTAGAGTAGATCAAAACTTTTAAAACTATAAATGCATCGAAAAGATATACCGCATAGTCGTTTTTTTCCTCGTAATAATTTATTTCATTGCTTGCAATATTTTTCGAACTAAAATAGTATTAAAAATTTCAGACCCACAAGTCCATAGGAATTTTCTGCTTTCAAGCACGCGTAATGAACTCTGAAACTACACCTTTGCAATCGATTTTGTAAGAGGATTCGCATGGACCTCATAAATTGCCAAGTATGAATATCCTCCAAAACTTTTGTACACCTATTAAAACGCAAATTTGTCCTCGAAAACAGTAAATTCACTAATGCAAAGCAATTATCCAAAAGCCAAATGTATGCACAGTTGATGTCAAAAAGATCATTATTATTTGCATGACTGCGGATACATTCATGCTTACGGTTCAGTTACAGACCACTCAGTTTCAAAAGTAATCACTCCATTGGAAGAGAAGAGGTCAAACACATATTGTTGTTGAAAAATATTCCGAAAATGGTAAGAAAATGTTTTGCGAGTGCAATGTGAAGACTTCTCTGAATGCATCATTCCATGCTTAAAACTAAATTTTTGAGAAACTTTTATTTATAATAACAAAACAACATAATATATTATTAAGACAAAAACGGGATAAATTTGCAATATTTACAATTTTAAACAGAAATAATGAAGCAAACCTACGTATGTCAATATATACATTTAAAAAGTTTATTGAAAACTTGTTAATAAAATAATATTAAAATATTTTTCATGTTAAATCACAACAATAATTATTAAAATTCATGCTTGCTTGGTCAACATTTGATAAATTTCTTTTGCTTCAACCGGATCGTCGCAGTGTCAATAATGCCAGTGGAATTGACATTTTCAACTGCGACCACGAGAGTTTTTCCCTAACTTACAATCCGTAAATAGGCTGCAGCAAGTGAGAAACCAAAATCTTTAATCATGATTTTGAAACATTTCAAAATCATGACATCAAGTGTGCCATCTGAACTCCGAAACATGAAAACTAAAATCAAGTGCTACGTCATTAGTTACTTTATGCATATCTGAATCTGTAAATTAACTATTGAGTGTTTATTAATGATTACAATGAACAGTGAAAAATATTCACTGACCTGATAAGATGGCACTTATTGAAAATGGTATTGACTGCTGCTGACTGAGACTGTCAGCAACTCTGCACGGA
>UYYF01000567.1:0-11688 GCA_900618365.1 Thelazia callipaeda
TCTAAACATGATACTAATCATTATAAACCAAATTTGATACCTTCATTGAATGCCATCATTGCTATACAAATCATATATTTAGTCTTTCGACATTTGTTATGGCTTTAGATTCGCTGATGACCACATGAAGTTAAGGCTATGGAGGACTAGGCTCAAATGAGGGACTGTACACACACAGAATTAGCAGCAGACAGGGTTTACACACGCAAAAAATAAACAGGATTAAGCTAAGATGAAGGATTATACACGCATACAGGAAGAGGCAGGGATGAGGGCAAAAACGCATGCAGTACTAGGAGCAGATGAAAGATAGCACACGCACGAGAGACTGGGTACCGATTAGGGACAACACACACTCAGGACTAGGCATAGATGAGGGACAACATACATGCTGGACTACATTCATGCTTGTTATACTAATTATTACTTTGTCTTTTTAAAGTGAGTCTTGTGCATGCCGTAAAGAATCCATTTTCACAAATTATATGTAGGTTACTTCTCAATGACATTTAACAGCATATGCAAGTTTCTTCCTATTGTTTTAACATTCAAATGCAACTTCATTAAACAAAAACAAATCAGAGCGTGATATGAGTATAAACAAACAATCAAAGTATCACGTAATGCCAAATTCATAAATTCATGGTTGAATTATATGGCTGAACTGCAATATATGAATACTATAGGTTGGTAAAGGGAGTATTTCAATTTTCCTACCATCACACACCATCTATCGGTCATCGATCATACCATTTGCACCAAAGATACCGGAAATTTTCATCTGTTCCTTATATTCTTTCAGCTAGAGATCTCTGCTCTTACTAATCACAATGGCCATATGCCTTCACCATTTGCTGCTGAGATTAATTGAGATACCGTTCTATAATTATTGATAGCAGTATTCTTTTGACGAACTTAATTTGGAGACGAAGTTGAAATAAATGAAAAAATACAAGTCTGAGCAGAATATTTTGGCGAAGCAGTAGAAAAATACCTCTTAATAGTGGAAGGTCGAGATCGAGATCGAGATCGAGATCGACATCTCACATCCAATGTTCATGCCATATAAGCAACAAATGCTAGTAAGTGCGATCAGTGAGGAGAGAGCACGCTGCTCAGTGCACATATTGGGTGCAGACTGTGCAGATAGAATTTGTTGAAACAGTACAAAATTTTCAAAAAAGCACAGAAACCAGTAATAATAAAGACAAGAGAAGCAAAGTTTTACAATGAAAAAAAACAGAAATTTATAATCTGTACAATGACTAGTAGTAGTATGATAGGCCTAAAAACAGAATGGGAGAACCAGTCTTTTTTTACACTTTTCAAATAATTTTCATCTCCTTTCTATTCTTCAGTCTTCGGTATCTCTTCGACTAGCAACAGTTAATTTACAGACAAAAACAAAATAATCGCATAATACAACAGTAAGAACCAGAATCGGAACCGATAAACCAAGTAAAATGCTTCTTAAAAATTCCTAAAACGATCGCTAATTTGAGAAATAATCGAAATGGTAGTACAAAATTTTCACATCAAGTGTGATGGAGTGATGAAAAAAGCGTCACGTTGCGAGTTTCTCAAATTAAGAGCTGGCACATCCAGTTCCTCTTAGAATCACGAAAGATCGCAGGGACTAACTAAGGAGCTGGCATGTCCAGCCAATGACTCCTTTTCTCTAAATTTAAGCTACAAACCCGCTATCACTTGATTTTCAGAACTACGAGCGGCCGAACGAATTCTGTACTACCCAATGATTATTGTTCTTAAATAAAGCCGTGTATGCCATTTTCAGTCCGTTCTGCCCTAATGGCTATATTTCTAGTTTCTTCAGCAAACTGTATACTAACAACAGTCGATTAACAACTAATCAAATACTACCTACTCCTACCAAACATATCTTGCTTTTTTAGATGTCACCCAAAAATTTAAATTTTTTTCAAAGCAACAACAGCAAGTTCAAAAAACTGCACTCCAATCAGTCACATATATTAACATGCACAATGATAAGTATATATGTGAATTTAACTGGAAGCAGCAATAAATCAACAAAATATCACCAAACGCGATACAATTTCATTGAAGAAGATTGAAATACAATTTAATACGAATTGGATGACAACTTGACTGATTTTTCTCGGTCATTTATATCCATCCTAATCTCGTTTTGCATATCTTTTGATCAATTATATATTCCTCTCTAATATTCTCAACTCATTTTCTTTCCTTATCTATTAATGAAAGATCTTCCATACTTTAATCTACATTTTTGTGAAATCACCTTTTGCTTTTATAACTTACACTATCACAATTCCTCTTTTTTCGCCTTATTTTTTGATCTATTCTATATACACGTATTTTTTTCATATTTTTCGCCCCCTTTTCCGTGTCATCCTATTCAAATTAGGCACATTATGAAAGCAGTAGCAAGTTACAAAAGCACACAGTTTGACATATCCACTAAACAGTGATGAAGCTGCCGTTACTGTCTGATATATCCTATATTCTATTTTACTTATAAGTTAATTTTATCTGTATTGCTTCAGTAACAGAAATTTTCATTTATTGTTTGTTAAATTTTCTTCTAATCTATTCACATAGTAATGATAGCAATAAATATACAAACATCTATTTTTACACCTGTAAATTCTTGAAACATACTAATCTTTAAAACGCGATTTCCAAAAGCGCCTTTCAAAAAGAATCGATCGAGTGAATTCTGTGGACGGCTGTTGACGTGAACCATGGGATGACTGAACATCCAAACAAACCCATCTTTCTTCCTTTCTCTATGCGTCTGATAGGTTCCTCTTTTCAAAGTATATTAGTTACGATGGTAGGCTCAGCCTAACCGTGAAGTGTTATACTAATAAAGTACTTTTCCTTTGTTGGCCATATGACAATTTGCAGTTATTAGTTAGTTTTGATGTCTTCAAAGCCAGATTCCAAATCATAAAAAAAGATTCTTCGGCACTAATTGTTGCTGTTCTCAAAACCTGTCTTCAAAATTATTAATTAAAAAAAAATTGTGTTTCGTTGCTGCACCTCGATATGCACCGACTGTGTTACAGCTTAAAGGCTTTCAGTGATTATGAATGTTTGGACAGATATCTGAACAATGTGCATCTGGACATAAGTAAACGCCTGACTTTGCACTGATAATTAAAATGTGCGGAATTCCGAATGCTCATTATCTTTTTCAAAAACTGGGCCAGATATTTTATTCATTATATTGATTGAAGTATCACATAGTAATTACTTACACATTGGGATTACAGTAAGTTGATGATTTGGGTTGAAGTTTCTTTGAGCCTTAGCCTGAAATTAACATATGAAACACAAATTACTACTCATATAGTTGATAAAGACTTAGTATATTTTATATTATATTGCACAGCATATTTTTTTAATATTATAACTTTACATACTTGGAATATACTTGCGGTCCTACAAAATTATTTGAGTAATAATTTCTGAAACATTTATTTTTACATTAAAAAATATATTTTACGATAACCTGATATCCTATACACTAAGATAAGAATTGACATGCTATACAAATTTTTTACAATATTTACCATCACATCTTTTTCAATATTCAAACAATGCATAATTCAAGTCTACTTAAGGTCGTTTACAGCTTTTTGAGTAATAAATTCTGGCACAGTTTTCTCAATGTCAAAAATTAACAAGCATTACTAAAACCTGGTGCTTTATACCATTAAAAACTGTAAATGTATTAGACAGATTTCATTATTATGCAAAACATATTTTTTCAATAACTCGGCATATAATTAATAAAAATAAGATACTTCACATTGCATAATAAATTTTTTTGATATATTTTTTAATGGTGTAAATATACATATATTCTGAAGAGATAGCGCTAAAGTCAAAGTATAAATGACCAAGATATATATCCACATTAAATTTTCTAACACATTTTTTTTATTTCCTGACTCGATATAGTATTAGTATAGAAAGGCTTGTTTACGGAAATTAAAGTGAAAAATTCATTTCGTTGTCTGCGTGGTTTCTTATCAAGTGTGTTGTTATAGTGCTTACTCAAACAATGTAATGCAGTGCAAAGAATTTTTTTGAATAAATTTTATATATGTGATTTGCATATTTGCTTCCTCAAAGTATGCAAAGGTATTTATTTGCTATTGGAAGTAAACAGTGAAAATGCGGAACAGAATGATGGAGTTGAGTGTGATGATCACTCAGAGTGGAGTTTTAACGAGAGTTTGTCACAAGTCAAATAACTTTCTCCTTCAAAAGAATGCTAACTTTCAAGTTTACTTTTATTTTGGGACGAAAATTTTTGGAAAATTACAACTTTTGCAATGAATGAAAAAACGGTTAGCTTTTTTTTTTTAATTTATATTTTCAGTAATCTCAGATAGTGTGTTGCTTTTTAGGTGTAAAATGTTACACAACTATTATTTTGAATATGAATTTATTGTCATTACTATATCTCATACGAAAACCAATTCAATAAATATTCCATTCACTGACGTGTATACACTATTTGAAATCTTTACTAGTACAAATTTAGTGAATTTAAAGAATGGTATTCAATGTTGACTGCATTTGCTGACTTTCAGTTAAATATTATTCACTCAATACGAACTAAATGTTCCGCTTCTATGAATAATTAATTGGATGGTAATATTCTATTATCGTACTTTATACGAAAAACATCTGTTTTTCTGCTCCCATTTTAGTAAATTAAGTGGTAGTCACAAAATGTAATGAATTAAATAGCTGAACTTTTATTGGGAATCTTCGGCCGAAAATTCTCATGAAAAGCTCATGATTACTTTGTGCTCGTTAATTTTGTCAGAAAATAAATATCATAAAATATTTAAATTATTTAATTAATATTAATATTTTCAATTCTTGTTGTTTAGTTTTGTTGCTTTTCTGCGATATTTCTTGAGCATTTTAATTAAGAAACATGGAGGATAAATATTTTTTCTTATGAATTAAAGATCATATCATTCATCAAAGGTGTGCATATTTTATTTATATCTTAATGAATATTTTTCTATAGCTTCTCTGATGAAAATTCAAATGGAAAAAGTGAAAATTCAAATAAAAAAACATTTTTAGAAAAGCACACACGCAGACACACACATTTACACAGTAATCAACAGGTAATAAGTTTAGAGACACGCTTGTATTTTAGTTTTAAGTATTTTTAGGGAAGAAAAAAATGGATTACTTTGATAAAATGGATTACATTTTATTGTTATCAGAATTAGTCAAGCATGTCTATTGCTTCACTTCTATCACATAATTGTTTTTTTCAAAACTACAATTTTGCCAATTCTTTCAAAGTTAAAAATTACTACAATCATAAAGTATCGGATTCCTCCAAATTACAAATTTTTTCACAGCAAAATTATTTTTCTGCCATATTTTCGGGTATCGCCGTAAAAATTCGTGCAAAAAAGTATTAATAATGAAGAAAATGCATAATCCATTTCAGAGTGATAAATTAAAAATGTCTGAATGTATTGTCAATCTAAAACATCCATCTTCTTCTGACTATTTCAGAAGAATACTTTCTGTTCGTTTTACACTCCATTATTCTATGAAAAATGCGTAACTAGCATCATCAAAAATTGAAACAATCCATGATTCCCTCAATAATCACTCTCATAAATGTTATTATTTTATGGACGTAAATTACCAGAAAAAATAAATGATAACTCTGATCTTAATCACAATCAATTAAAAACATTTAATGATGTGATTAATTATCGCTATCAAACTTTTTTGCCTCGGAGTTTCAGCAATATACTTTTTATTTTCTTCACTTCAATTGTTATTCAAACCTACAGGCTTACGCTAAGTGTCAAGAAGCAAAACATCGCCGTAAAATTATCTTACCTTCTGTGATTTCATGGGAGTATGGTTCTAATAAATATGCAAGTCAAAAAGGTACCACTGGTTTTGGTAGCATTCGAAATGCAAGTGAGTTCTTATTCTGAAGTGTAATTCCTCATACTTGTCTGCTTATTTTTTTCAAAAGTCATCAATAATTATTTCGTCATAGTAGTTAATATCAATGATATTTGCTATTTATTATATTACTTGCTCACAATAAAACTTGAATTTTCTTAACCAGACATCTGGCTTATTGAGTGTAGCTTCGATCCAATGTCTTGAATATCATTGATCATACTGTCGTCAGAAAGATAAGCTTTCGAGTTTAGCCACGCTTCAATCCATTGCAATTACTTTAGATTCGCTCGCAAGACTTTTTTCAAGTAAATTTACTGCTTAGTTTTTGCAACACTAAATATTTTCAAGAAAAGATCAATAAATGTGCAAGTCAAAAAGGTGCCACTGGTTTCGGTAGCATTCGAAAGTTCACAGAGCACTGTCAAATTCTTTCTCATCAAGTCATTGAAATTGGAAATAAGTGAATTCTGCTTTTGTGCCAACTGGTCCGGCAGTAATTGTGTCATAACTTAAAATTTGCCACTGATTATTATTGTATGAATTTGCAATTTTTCTACAAAATCGCTTAACAGTCAATTTAGTAATTAAACAAATATAAATAGCAAATGTTCAAAATATTGCAGCGAAAATGATGCAATTTTGGTATGAACAGAAAATCTCAATCAGTGTTTGAAAAATCAAAAATGATATCAGTTATTTGAATAGCGCAAATAAATAAACTACGATTTTTTCAAAAAGGACCATTGACAGCTGATATGATATCAAATGATACAATTTTTACGAGTTGACGCATAAATTTTCATCATGAAAATATTTCTTTATTTCAATAACAATACTTAATAATTTGTTTTCTAAATAATATTAGTTCGTGGTTTACACGCAACCATTTGTTTATTTTTTAAAACATACTGGACAATATGTTCTAGTGAAATAGAAAAAACATTCAAAATGTACAAAATTTAACATTTTCTGCAGTACTAAAAAAGTTTTTTAATGCAAATTTAAGCGTCAAATACATAATTCAATGCAGTTTGATTCATAAGAGTTGAAGTTTAGAAGTATTTCTTGCTCATTAAATAATACAATTTTTAGAGTTCAAAAAATTCTTCAAGGTTGAATTGACCTTTTTAATGTTATACTGATTTTTTATTGTGAAAATGATTTCTGTAATCGAAAAAAGATATCCTTTTACAAATTAAAAGTATTCTCTTGCTCAAGTTTGTTACACAGTTGTATTATATCAAAAATAAATTGATAATTAAAACTAATAAGGCTATTATTTATAGTACTTTATTATATTTTATTTTTTGTTTCACATACGCATATGAACAGACCAAACAATTTGAAATTTGAACAGAATTTTCCGTGCTTTACTGAATCATAACTATTTTATTTCAGAGTAAAACTGCAGCTAAAAATAGCTGAATTAATATTTAATTATTTTGACGAATTCGTTTTATATCACTTCCATCAAATCTTCAATTTTTCAATTCAATTTTTAGCAACTCAAATTACAAGTACCAAACAATTAAGTGAAAGTAACGATGGTGTGGTGCCATGGATCAACTGTCCTCAATTACGAGATAAAGAACTTGCATCTCAGTCAGGTCTCACACCCTTTGGTGGTATTCGAGAGCATTCAATTAAAGTATTGGATAAGGTAAATTATTTACTTAAACTTTTCTAAAAAAAACTGATCAGAATTATGAACTTGAGCAAAATTTTGTTATTTTTCAAATCATTTCATTAAAAATCAAGCCTGTACTTTGACTCTTTGAGTAGTATTTAATTATTCGCAGCATTGAAAATGTAGTGAAATTGATTTCATAGAATATTAGAATAAATTTATGTGTAATGTCGCACTGCAAAAAGGGACAGTTTCTGCAAATTTGTTTGTTAAAAATTTAATAATCAATTCAACTTTTTATCACAAATTTAAATAATTTGTGTGAACTTTTTCATGTTTTCGTGCTTTTATTTTATTGAAAATTTTACATTTCTAAACGCAATTGCTCGTGCGAAAATTGTAATAACCTTTCAATCATTTAATGTTTTGACTGAGTTTTCGAATCAAATATTTTGTTTTGATGAGCAGTGCATTAGCAATTGCTTCTAACCTTCGCTACCTTCAAATCAGTCAAGATATTATTGTAATTCATTTATCGATCACGAAATGTATTTTTGTTGTTTTTATTAATGAAATGTGCAAATAAAAATTTTTTTAAAATCAAATCAAATTCACTATTTCAGTGTCTATTATTTTTGCTTTGCTATTATTTGAACTACTAAAGCTAAAAATTAATCCATCAAATGACTTTTGATTTGCAAATCAATCAGTAGATAGAATAATACAACAGAACCCAATTTCGTTTGTAAATAATGGAGTACTATTATGGTGGCGGTCGAAAAAATAAGTTATGTAATTACTTGGCAAATGCGTTAAATCATTTCACACATAAAAGCTCATGCAATATGATTAAGTTTGCTGGAAAATCTGTTTGTTAGAGAAATTTAAAAGCAACGAGCAGAATTAAACTTTACACTTCAAAGGCAAACATTTTTGTAATTATGTAATCATTTTAATTAAAATAAAAGTCATTTTAGGTAGGAGAAAAAAAAAAGGAAATACACAAAATTATCAACGATCAAGCAAGAGAAGGTATTTTGAAAATCTGGTCAACACCAAATCCTGAAGCTAAAACTGACCAACCATTTGGTTAGTGCATTGTTTGAACGAGTACAACGATGCGCGAAATGAATGATTGAAAATGATCAAATTTAAATTTGCTGTGTATTATATTAATTTTCTGTTTACTTTTGGGCTAACATTGATGAATGATTTTTGCTAGTTCATTTTAGTAACAAGCCAGTCATTCAGTGATTTAATAAATAAATATTTATTGTGCGATATTAAAGATATATCAATTTATTTAATCATAAATTAGTACAAATAAATTGAGAGCAATAATATTAACGAAATTTAGGACATCATCGTCATGCTGTAATGGAAATTAAAGGTGGTCGACAATTTAGTCAGAAAGAGTTAAATGCCAGTCGAGCGGCTATTCCAAAGTTCCAAGATCCTCGAGGAACTCTGGCAGCTAAGGCAGAAAAAGTAATCAATACACTTGCTTTGATCCTTTATCCATATCTTCGACTTACCAATTAAATAACTGGACAGGAGTTCAATTTTGGATCTCGAATGAATACCAGTTTATTCTGATATGATTTCGCCAGTAATTCTGGATTTGTTTCGGAGTCCAAATTGAGTTTGATTGGAATACTTTTAGAATCGTTCAATTGTACCAATCACCAGCAGTAGCCAAAATTTAACGAGTATGGAAAATCAGATCAAAACTGATGCCAATGTTTTAGATGCAGATCAGTACATGGCATGGGTCGGAGGACAGGTTTATTGATTTCGCATAATTTTTAATTCCATTTGAAATTGTTCATTTTGACTTGAATTTTTGCTGATAATGTGCATATTATCAACAAAAATTCAAGTCAAAATAAATAATAGTTACCTGCCTGCAGTATACTTTTAACTAAATGTAAAGTGAAAAGTAAAATCAAATAACAAATTAACTTTGATGATTTCAGCTCACTCTACATTCGCATTTGCATTCCGGTAAGCTTGAAAGACCTTGTGATTGGAGCTCTCGATCATACTTCGACCGAGTAATGAGCGAAAGGAAATATTTGACTTTGAAAGCAGAAGAATATTTGATAGATCAAACAAAAGAAAAACAAGCTCTGCACAGTGAAAATAATGGATGTGATCTGAACAACGGAAACAACAAGTGAAAAGATTAATGATAGTAATCCGAAATTAGATGGTAGAACAAAGGAAGGCAAAAATTATGATCTGAAATTGGAGAATTAAACTTGAAAAAGTATATTAACATTAACAATATTGTGGATGATAAGGAATTCACTTGTTGTTTCCGATAAGGAATTCACTGATAAAAGACTGAGTAGACTGATTTTAGAAATTAACAATTTACTATAATAAAACATCTATTATAGATGTCTGCAACTGATAAATTAAAAAATTACACTTAGTAAGTAATATTTTCAAACCTGAAAATATCACTTGCTTCAATTGTATTTTCATTTTTTCAGTTTCTTTTGTTTTCAGTGCAAATAAAAGTTATTATTAGGCGTTGGTCTTATACTTGTGTTAACACAATTTCTATAAAGACAAGTTCAGTTTTCACTTTTACTTTTTTCTTCAGTAAATTTTAATGCGATGTGAAAGCAACTGAAAATTAACAAAGCCATCACTAGTTCTTCTACTATGCAAATGAAATATTTGTCATGCAACTGACTTATTATTTACATTGCATTGCTTGTGGACAATTTTTTTTTGCACATTAGTGTGTTGAAGAGCTCAGCATTGGTCCAGACTCGTTCAGTGGTCATTTCTGAATTATGAACTAAATTTAAACTTTGGTTTTTGATTGGACTTTGACAACTGACTAGTAAATTTATGCAGTGACACGCGATAATTCACGTAATATCATACTCAAATTAATAAAATTATCTAAAGTGCTTCCACTAATTGCACATTTAGAAGTTTTCCGATGCATTAAAATATTATTATTGCACAGATTTTGGTTTAAAAGAATTGCAATTTCCAAATGCAAAAAGTGTAAATTTAGGTAGGTCTGATTTCATTTATATGATCCAAAATCGCTTCATTCTGCTTGATTCGCGTTCAAAAATCAAAGAGTTTGCAAGTTGAGTAAAATGCCACTTTCATTTGCTACTGTATACCTTGAGAGCATTTATTCAGGAAATAAACTCGACCTTAAATGCATACACAATTCTACTCTTATAACAATCACAAAAATCATAAAAGCGCTTCTTTTTGAATTGTTATTTTTGAATTTCAAATCTACCAAACTATACTGCAAATATCAATATATAGCAAATACAAAATTTATGAGGCACTAATTTAGAAGTTAGTATCAGTGTGTTTCGTTTAGCAGCAAATGTATCAAGTCAAGACATAAAATTCAAATTTAAACAGAAGAAATCACAGCAAAAATTTTTCTGTTGCCATTAATTAATTAATTAAAAAATATTACTATTCAAATTTTGCTTTAAAATATTATCCATCCAAAAAATTCAGGCGCTCCTTTGAATAGTGTGGAGGAGAGACAAGCAGCTGAGTTCAATCAATTATAGCTAAATTATCAGGCAAATGTTCATCGCAGCGAATGTATTATTCATTTATGTTTTCTGTGCTTACTTTCCATTTAAATTCGAAGTTTTTACCACTTCGCTCACACTTAAACACAGTTCATTCCACGCAATCAAATTCGATGCAATAATTTTATTTCAGTTCAGTTTACTTGCACTTTTTGAATGAAAATGCATCTTCCAATCAATAATTACTTTGATCAACATACAATGCATTTTCATTTGAGCTTAATGAGCTAGTCTGACACACATTTTGCTTCTGAAGACTTACTTTGGGATATTTGATTTCACGTCAGTATATAAAGTCATCCATGCATCAAATAATATCGATGTTATTGTTCATCAATATGTACGAACTAGTTTTTAATTTAGACGTTTTTTAAAGTAAACTCTTACGTGTGATTTACTGGTTTTAAAAAAGTACAGTCATTTATATTTTTAGTATAAAAAATTTTCTGCTGTAAAATTTTTCTGAATGTAGCGTTCATTGCAAAGTCTAATTCATGT
>UYYF01000568.1:0-11679 GCA_900618365.1 Thelazia callipaeda
TTGATTTTTTGTTTAGCGAAGCATACTTTGAATGATGTGCTTGAATTCAGCTTTCGACTAGAAATCCTACAATTCATAGGCTGGCTCTTCAACATTTCAGAATATGTCATTATGATGGATGCCATTGTGCTGCTACTTATTACTTGTTTAAGTTGAATTATTCTGATTTAAATTGTAAGTGAAGTAGTGAATTCCCTTCTGCATTCAACGAAAATCAAAAAAAACAAACAGTGAATTGAAAAAATAAAAGCCTGAAGTGTGATATTTGCACTCATTTCCTGATTCAAACAGTATTTCGTACAGACATGCATGAAATTTTTTCTAAGTTCTTGCAGTAGTAATTAACGTTAATAAAAATTATTGTTTTCAATTCTTACGTGCTTTACTTATTGTATAACAAATATTGTCACTTATATATGTGTGAAACAAACAAAATACATATTTATTAACTTGCATATCATTTCTAAATGTTGCGATTCAAAGCAGTTAAATTTTAGAAAATTTTAACTTTTTTCCTTACATTTTTGAGATAAAAAAATGGAAGCTGTTGTATTTATTAGGTCATGAATTATTCAAGAAAATTGCTGCGAAGCAAAGTCATTAATAACTGCTTCTAACTTGCAGATGTGAAAGAAAAGGCTTACATAAGTAAGCGAAAGGAAGGAAAAAAGTATGTCAACTGTATTTTTGTATACAGTAAAATGAATAAGTTGGAATACTTTATAATTAATTGAAGATAAATTTTGATTTATGCAAAAAATAAGCACACAAATATGAGGCTTTTATAAACGTTGGTAGACGTTTGAACTTTTATTCATATAATCAAATAATTTGTGTTTGTATGATACATTTAGTCTTTTTATTTATCAAATTGTTAGTTGTTTCGAGTAAGCACAAGTTTGGATCACCAGTGTTAATTACTTCAAATTTAATCACTGACAATAAAAAATGTTGATTGAACAAAAAATTATTGCATAATGAACAAATAAATGTGATAATCGTATGCTTATGATCATCATGTCACCAATCAATCCATGTAAAATCATACTTGAAATAATTTAAAATATATATATATTTATATATTTTAAATCAAAGAGATATTGATTTGTTTAGATTTAGTTATATATATTTACATTAGTACAAAATGCAATGAAGGCATAGAAAAGAAACTAAACTGCAATTCAGCAGTAACACTTTCAGATTTATTTGCCTTTTTAAATTTGATATCCAACTATATGCATTTCAAATCTAAAATATGAATTTCAGAAAAAATGAAAACTGAAAGACTTTTCAGCAAACTGACAAGCCTTTTGATTGTTTCCTTGAAATTATCTCGACATTTATCTCATTTTTAATCATTATAAAATCCAAAAGTTATCATATTTCGCTTTAAAAGCACTGTGAATGTCAAAATCTCATAATTACATCATTTTGTTAAAATCGTAATAAATTTGCATGCATTAAATGGATTAAATAAATTATCCTAAAATCTTTAGATAATTAAACTTTTATTCTCTGTGATTAGTTAGTTTAGCTTATTGTTTGATATTAAATTTTGCTAATTTTTTGGTTGTCGAAATAAATTAGTAGAAATGTTCAAATTTAAAGAAAAAAAAAGTACTTTTGAGATGAAAAATAATTGAAATATGCATAAATCCAAATTGATTTAATCAAAATCAGTATCATTTGCAAGAATAGTTGAGCAAGATGAGTGAGAGTGTGATAAGCAGTGATAAAATCAAATACAAAGTTAAGAAAGGAAAGTAATTACAGTTAGTTACTGTAGCACTATTCTTCCACACTTTCCAATCTATTTATCTGATTTGTTGTAGCAATAATTATTACCTATAATACTATGAATTATATTGACATTTATATCACTATCGATTGATTCTTGTTAATTTGTTCACTTATTTACTCATAGAATTAATTTGTAAATTTACTGCACTGATAAAATTCTGAAAGAGTAAAACGGTTGGCTACAAGTTTTAACATTATAAAAAATAGTATTGATATTAATACTATAAGTGATTAAAAATTATGCTTGAGATAGTGGCAAATAGTTAAGATTAAAAAATGAAGAAAAAGGCTTGATGAAAGTATACGAATCGATGGAAAAAAATTCGCATATTCTGGAAGCGTCGTAACTTCCTCCTCCTTCTAGTTCAAATTTGATTTAAAGCAGCTGTGTAAACGGCAAAAATTTCATTCTACAATCAATCTATTCAACTAATTCAATATCTTTTTCTCCTAACAAAATCTAGAAATTGTGATGCTGAATAGTTAGATAGTTAGTTAGATAGATAGTTAGTTAGATAGATAGATAGATAGATAGATAGTTAGTTAGTTAGTTTATTTGAAGACACTTATGACTTATGAACAAGAACCATGCTTTTACTTACTATTCATCTATCTATCTACCTATCTACCTATCTACCTATCTACCTATCTATCTATCTATCTATCTATCTAATCTGTCTACTCAGTAATATAATATTATTATTGCTTTTGTTATTTCTTAAAGTGTTAGAATCAATTTAGTGATTTTATTGAATTTATCGTATATTATCCCAAAAATTTTGATTTCCTGCACAGGCAAATTAGCTGCTATTTTTGTCAACATCGTGCATGTAAAAGTTAGCTTAAAAAATATGTATATTTTACCTTATATTATATAAGTTATTTTTACTGCAATATAAAAAATTATTAGAAAAAAAAAGACTGTAAACTAATTATTTGATATGAGTTAGACAGAAAAAAGTGAAATTATTAACTAAATAATATTACTGACATTCTGTAAAAAATATAACAGTTTAAAATTAGTGCATTCTTTCAGTTTAAACAAAATATAAGTAAACAATCAACAGACTTAGTAAGTAAATGTGTGATAGGTCATAAATAAAAAGTAACATACTATAAGTATTTATAAAATGAGAGTTGGCAAAAAAATTATTATTTTTACGTAACAAAAATAAGGTATAACATATTATACATGTTTAACACGTCCAAATTTAAAATTTAATTTAAGCAATGTAAGGATTAAATTTAAATTTATTAAAATCAATCTGTTTACAATTTCTTGCATGAACTTTGAAAAAAAAAACTATAGCTTTACACATATCACTTCGAAATTTTAATAATGAAAAGTACTAAAAAGTAAAAATAAAAGTCAAAACTGCACAAATGTTATATAAATTCAAAAATGTTTTATACAAAATTTAGACTTTTAAATTGATGACTATGAATTTCAATGATAAACCTTATAGTAATAATTTAAAAGCAATATTTTGCAGTCATTTACAAAGTTAAAATTCAGTACATTTTTTTCTTGGAAAAAATAATTTCAAGATTAAGATTTATTCACTAATAAATATGAATTTTAATTTTGATAAAATGCAAAGAATGCAAAAAAAGCACCAATGAAACAGTTTTTAATGTATACTTTTTTTAATTACTCACAATTGCAAGACATTACAAGTAAAAAAAAATTCCATTAATTTAATTACTCTCTTTGTTGTATAGTTTTCACAAATATTCAATAATTTTCAAAAATTTATACTTTTGTATTATACACTGTTAAACAAAAAATTATCTCTTACTAATTTGTTCCTTACATAGCTAAAAAGATTCAAAAACTTTTCAAGACTTAAATTTAAATTAATAAGTAATGATAGATAACTTTTAACTTAAACACAAACACTGCAATTTTTTGGTGTTATTTGAGTGTCACGAAAGCAGTTGCTGTTCTTCAAGTATTAAAAGCAAAAGATGATCATTTTAGAATGAGATGGCTATATAAGTAGCATTCAGAAACTGAAGTACATATTTATTTGTCAATATAGCTTTAAGAATTGACATTGCTTCAAGAAAGGAAGGAATCAAATTTGATTATATTAATCCTTAGAAGCAAAAATTCATGAAGTAATTTTCAGATGAAAAAGTTAAAATAAGCCAAAAATAAAAAATAGAAAAAGAAATGTTTTTGTGCCAAAAATATTGGAAGTAAATAAAAAGCCATGAAAGTTTAAGATTAACTTTTTTTTTTTAAAAAAGTAAAGCAAAAAAACTGCAATGAAATAAAATTCAATGCAATTTAAACTATTTAGGGAATGCAAGATATAAGAATAAATTAACAAATTATTTACAAACTAGTGTAAAATATTATCAAAATCTAAAAATTTGATTATTTTTTTGCAGATTCAATTAATATACAAAAAAAATAATTCGGTTAATAGTTATATAAATATGCAAATTTGAAATATTATTCTAGTTTCATTTTTAAATTATTGAAATGATTACATCCTAATGAATATATAATACAGATTTTACATTGAAAATGTTGCAGTAACGTATACAAAAAAGTAAAGTAGATATTTTAAAACATTAAAAAAATTTTAATCTGTATATTTTGTATTGTTAATTTTTAATACAAATTTTTAATATAAATTTTTAATATATTTCTAAATGACTCATCGTGGATATTTTATAAAAAATATTGATAAAATGGAAAATTAGAATAAATTGTTACCAAGCAAAATATAGAAATAACTTAATTTCAGCATAAATAACAAAAATGATTGATAGAAAACAAATTTTGTCGATTAGTTTAATTTCAAAGGCAATTTTCAACTTGAATAAAATTAGTTAGTAGCTGAATTGTTTGTTTTTGCATCAGTAAATCCAAATCAATCGCATATTAACAGTTAATCAAGTTTCTATGTTAAAAAATATCACATATTATATCTAAAAATTCAAAATATTATTTTCACTTGAAATAAATTTTTACTTGTCTATTTTTGTGTGTGAATAAAAACTAATTTAAAACTTTTTACGCAATATTTTCTCAGAATACAAATAAAAATGCTTTAGTCAGCATTTGAATTATTTTTGAGTAAAGTTTAATTTTATCATACATTAATTTACTTTATTAATAACTAAATGATTTATTTAAGAAATAATAACCAATAATTTATTGTAAACTTAAATTTTTTCCAGCTTAATTGTCATTCTCAAAAAAATAAAAAAAGAAGTAAACAAATTAATATAATTATTAGATATTCAGCAATGTAAAACATGAAAACCATTCCATATGCAAACTGTTTTCTTACGCTTGACAATGGCTATGTAGAATTTTGTGCAAAAAAAATACTCAGTAGAGATTAATTTTTATATTATTTAATAAGCATTATAAAAAAGTACACTTTTTGATAATAATATCAAAAATCAAGTTCAATTTAAAATTGAATATTGTGCTTATCAAAAACGTTTCTTTTGTATTTTTTGATTACAAATTTGCAAGCAAATATACTTAAATTTTTAGTTATCTATTTGTACATGTAAAAATTTTAGAAGGTTTATAGTTGGATGAATAGAAAATGAGTGCAATGCTCGAATATATGGAACGTCCTTGAAAGTTTGGTCCTGTCACACAACCATTCTGCAATTTTAAACGCCAATCATGTCTTATTTTATGATTGAACTCTTTAAAAATAATATAATTTATAAGTTTTTAACAATTTAATTATTAATATTTTATTGAATAAATTGACAAAATTAGAGTAACATATGCTTAATTTAATATTTTTGCAATTCAAAAGAATAATTAAATAATGCATGCTCAGTTGTATAGTTTGTTAACCTTTGCAAACAAAAAGTAAATAAGTAAACAAAAAATTTGATTAGTAAAAAGCAATATTTTCATAGTATTTATGTTCTGAAATTAATATTCAAATAAGGTTTTTTATAAAGTAAAATAGCAACAACAATTTTGATAGCTCAAATTTCTCTGTTTGAATTATTCATCCAAAATTTTATCGTACTTTTTATTATTATAAATGTTATTAAAGTAAGGATGTGATAGTAAAATTGGTTATTTCAGATATGCAATTGAAGTATTTGTATAATCACTACTTAGCATAACTTGTGATAAGATGCAATATTTTTTATCCCCTGAAAAAGTTTCACCCAGTGAAGCAGTCATTCGTCAATATGTTAATTTTTGTTTTCGACTTTTATTTGCAATGTTTTTTAGCAGTCAAATATTTGATTTTCTGTTTAGTCCGGTATGGTTGCACGGATACTTATGGTACGAACTGGTATTTTAATTATTACTATAATCATTTCAATTTTGAGTTAACTATTAGTAGTAATTTTTATTTGATACATTAATAAATATTGTTTAAAATTTTATTTTTTCAAGAATTACTTACTAAATATATTTTTAATTTAATATATAAAAGCACACTTGAATTTTTTTCTAATTTATTTTTTGATAGAAAAATATAGAAATTAAAAAAATCACTTTTCATTTTATTCATCATAAATTTGCATGCTTATAATGGTAAAGAATGGTGCTGAGTGAAAAATACATACTATAATAATGCATTAATAAGTACTTCGAAAAATAATTCATTTAAATCACAGTCACTCTTTCAAAAAATATAAATATTCAATGATAACAGTTTTGTGTTTTATAAAATTCCAGAGTTTAGTCCTAAAAACACTCTTACTTAAAAAATTTATATTATTTTTAAGATACGTTTGGAAATAGGAACGAGCAAAAAATTGGAAATAAATAAATTTGTAGCACTTAAGAAACAAATATATTTAGATGCATGTCTTAAGTCTGAGAAGCTCAAATTATAATCAAGTTTAATCAAGTTTTAAAATAATCAAAAATTTAGTGTCCTAAAATGATAAAAACAATATCACTAATTATCTTATTATATTCCAATTTACAAAATCTTTTTGATCCTTAAGGATAAAAAGCTACCACTGTCGTACTGCAATCTACTTGTCATACTTTCAGGTCTTTAAATCAAAAAATTGATATTGAACTGAATACCAAATCAGCGGGAGAAATTTTCCAACATCAGTTGTCCATCTGTGGCTATTCAGAACGTGTTGTTTACTCAATTATATTAGTTTTTTTCATATGGGCTTTATTACGGTATGATGGATATTGTATTACTATTGTCTTGCAATTACAACTCAAGCAAAAAATCAAAATAAATTTAATTATTGCTTAAAGTTCAAAATGCAATAATTTTGTTAAAATTATCAATATTTTTCAGTATGTCCGGTTTTAATAGTGAATTTCAAACAGTATGGCATCTTTTACGCTTATCACTTATGATTGGTGCGCTTACAGCAACATTACGTTGTATGCAAATGAAGCAACGGCTTTTTTCAGCAATTCATGAAGGATTTTATGCCTATTTCCTTACTTTTTTAATTGGTTATGATTTAAACAAATGCATGCAGTCAGAATCATTTTGAACATTTTTTGTAAAGTTATTAAAGAATAACTACATCAAAAAAGCAGTCTAGCTAGATTCATTTTGACTAAAAATTTGCAAAATAATTCATTTAACTTATACTCTTTGCAGGATTAATATTAACGCTACAGGTTAATAAAAGAATTGCAACTGCAAGTGTGACTCAAAAATCAAACGATGATGCTTCAAACTTAGAGCAAGATTACTTGCTGATAACAAAAAAGCTTTCATGATGCTACTGTAATTATTACTGATAGCATTGCTAATAAAATTATAGAATGTTCTGCTTTGATCCACACAATTGTAATTATTATCAGTACCAAAAAAACGATTTTTCACTTTAATTGTGTCAAAAAAAATTTTAATTAGGTTTTGTTTTTTGAGTGCTGCTATTTATTTTACTTTATCTTTAAATACTTATTCAAAACAGTGTCTAATTTAAAAATAATTTGAAAATATTAGCTTGCAGTGAGCATTTATTTTTTCTGTAGCATTTGTTTAATGCGTTTATTTACGCTTCAATCATAAATTACCAATTTTTTAGCTAAATATTTATCATTTGTAAGATTGAACAGAAAGATTAATAAATTTTCTTTTAGCTTTCGCTAAATAATGCATATTTTTAGCTATGATTACTTTATACATTTTGCAAACTATTTTCAGATGCAAAAAATGCAGTAAAACATTTCATTTTCATCACCATTTATTATTATTATTATTATTATTGTTAATTATCACTGTTATTATTTATTATTATTATTACTTATCACTATTATTATTTATTATTATTATTAATTATCACTACTATTATCATTATTATTATTATTACTAATATTGTTATTATCATTATTATTACAGTGAAAATGGTATTTTCGAGCAAATTTAATTCTATATCCAAGAAAATTCCAAATCCTTGTAAATGCAATTTATATTACAACAACAATGGTTAGTACCACCGAAACCGCCTTCAAAATTACCTTCGAAATGATATTATGATAAGTGATTAAAAAAATCAATTCAAGAAACTCCTGCAAAAATTATCATTGTTACTGATACTAAAAAAGTTCTCATATTTGAAAGCTTTAAAAAACTTTGAAATTTAATAGAATGTGTTTAACTTTCTATAATTAAAAACGACTGAGTGCACTAAGTGTTTTTTTCTTATCAAAAAATTTAACACACATTAATTCGAGCAATAAAACCTACACATAAAAATGAAGTATTTTCAATAGTGTTGTACTTTAAATTTTTTGGCAAATATCTAAGAAACGTTAATTACACTCCAAAAATAAACAAAACTGATATATTTGTAAATGAATATATATATATATATATACTCACTTTCAAAGCATTGAACCAAATCCATTTTAAACTAGCATACTTTGTTTGTTTGCGATCAAAATTTTTTCATTCATCCACGTTATTATATTTTTCCTTAAACATTGACGTTCACGTTCCTTTACTTTTTTAGTAACAGTAATGCAATTGATTTTGCGCAGAAATTAAACTTAAGATCAAATGAAGTGAAAAAGTTATCCGTATATTTTCCCGCTATCAACCGCCATATTCCTTTTGATCGTGATGAGTGCGCAGTTGCATACTTGATTGATAATTTGATGGCTGTTGGAATAACATTTGTTCTGATAGACGTGGTTGTGATGCTGATGGATTAACAAGGATGATAGAGTTAACATTTTGACATACACATATACCTGGCTCACCTGAAATTTGTTTTTTCATGTTGAATAAATACAAAATATATGTTAATTTTATGATTGAAAATACATGTATTTGAAATCACTATAAAAAAGTTTAATTATACAGAAAGTCACTTTTATTATAAATAGATATAAGTCTAGCACATGCGAAATTTTTTTTCCAACTGGATACGATCCATTTTTGAAAATATTATTCAAAATAAAAGAAAATCGGTTTCATTAATTATTATTACAAGTCTGTATGTAATTAAACCATTCAAGCTTCCCTCACTTCTTATGTGTTTACAAGAAAATTTAAACGTAAATTACAAGTAGAATGTGAATAGCTAAAATAATATCACGGAATTTTATGTGTCGGAAGACGATAATCAAAGCCTAAGCCAATGATTCCATATTTTGCAAATCAAAAGCTTAGATTTTTTTAAAATGTCAGTCAAATAAAAAATTTTATTTGTTCCATTTAAGGCAATAATTTTTCTGAAAATTTTTGTTTTGAATAGTCAGATTTACTCTATTTTAGTATTTATCAAGAAAATAAATAACGTTCATCAAATATTATTCTCATTATTACTAACGAAGCTATACCACACTTGAGTTTATGAAAGAGATCAAGCCAAAATTAATGAGTAGATTTCTTGAAGTATGCATACAAAACAAAATATTGCCAAAAGCTTAAATATAATGTTTAATAAGTAACTATTGTTGACATTTTTATTTCTAGTACTATTCAGGAACAAAAAAAGTTTATTAGAATAGGAAGTAAAATATCTAAATTTTTTCATTTTCATTCTGAAAATGATCTTAAGCTTACCTGGAGAGCCTTGTTCACCTGGTGGACCTTCAGGACCTGGATAGCCTGGTTCACCTGGCTCACCTGGAAGACCTGGCCATCCACGTTCGCCTTGTGGTCCTGCAAATTATTATTTGAAAGTTTTATTAGTAACTCATATTTGATTGTTCCACTTGTAAGAGAGAATTAAAAGCAATAGACTAACCTGTTAATCCATTTCGACCGGGAAGTCCAGGTAAACCTGGAGCACCTATCGGTCCAATGGGTCCAGGATCTCCAGGTGGACCTTCTTTAAGATCTCCTTCAGGTGTTGGACCTTTGTCACCAGGTGCACCTGGACCACCTTGAAAACCAGGAAGACCTTGAGGTCCAGGTTCACCAGGTGCCCCATCTTCACCATCTTTACCTAAAGCACAAATATAAAATTCTATACAGTGTAAAAGTTTTATAATAAAATTTTTCTTTGCAACATACCTTTCGCCCCATGTTCACCAATAGGACCAGGATCACCTGGAAACCCTGGCCAACCTTTGATACCTGGTGGACCTTTTGGACATGGTCGACAAGGTGGTGGTGCTCGATTTGTTTGAATAGAGCAAGTTTGGTTCGGAGTGGTTCCTGGAATACCTGGTTTTCCTGCAGGTCCAGGAGATCCAGGTTTTCCTGGAGAACCTCCTGCACCCCTTGGTCCCGGTGGACCAGGAATACAACAACCTGGACATTCAGTTTCGATTGGTGTACCAATGACTTCTTCATCTAGTATGAAATTTCTACTAAATGAATTGGATACCTAAAATTTTTACAAAGATTATTAAAAATTTTCATTCTTTCTGTTTCTTGAATGTTACATTTTTGCTTATTTACTATTTGAAATAATTACTTGGAATGCGCTATTTCGATCGTATGTTTGGCGTTTTGTCCTATTCGATACTATGTACAGTTTGCCACGTTCAACTTCCACCATTGCTTCTTGATTTGAACGCTACAAATCGTTGCAAATTAATTTATTCTACTTTTTTTATTATTTTTTAATTATTATTTTAATTATTTTTAGCGTTTATTACAATTTTTTTTCAAATCTATCTAAATCTTTAAGCCTAAAAAATATGAATGAAAAAAATTAACAAATTTATGAATTATTAAAAAAAGCTTAAAAATTTTTCTCACCTCACAAAACTCAATTCCAACATTTACGTAATCAATAGTTGCTTGAACATTATTATACAAAACAGGTAGTGCTATACATAATATTAGTAATGATAAGAAACTGCACACAATTTGCAGACCAGTAACAAATTGGTAAATGCGTTCTCGCGTTGTTAATGTTCCTTGATAAAATTGCCCCAAACTGTAGAATTTTGTTTTAATTAATTTTTTTTTTTTACATATTAAAATTTATTTCACTTAAAATTTATCACAAAGTTATAAGTTTGAGAAATCAATATGCTTTTACACTTTTTGTTTGTAAGCAATTAGGTGAAAACTTTAATCAAATTTAGTGACATCAAATGCTTTTAAAAAATACTCAAAAATTTAAGAAACCTTTTTGTGTATTCACGCCGTTTCATACTGCTTGGTTTTTTTGGTACCTTTCTATGGATACGCAAATTTTCTTTTACAACTCTGGTGAACAAAAAATAACCTAGAAACTATTGCTTTGATGAAAAACCGGCTTTAAAGTATTAGTTTGAGAAACAATCTCTTTTATATAATAATAATAGTGCATAATTTAGTAGAATATTTATTTGAAATATTAAAGGTAATTATTAAGAACCTGAAAAGCAATACTTTTAGAAAAATTAAATTTTAACTAAACTTTTTCCTTTTATTGTAAAAAGTTTTATGCACGGTTGGACAGTGCGAAAAATGAATATTATATCAAGTCTTATTATAT
>UYYF01000569.1:0-11649 GCA_900618365.1 Thelazia callipaeda
ATTTGTGCACTAGAAATTAAATTTCATGCTTATTCAAAAAATTTTTAGTTATTTTACTTTGCTTATATTCAGATTGCGCTTTCTAGTAATTAATGAAAAATTTATCTAATTTTTTTGTTAGTAATACGACGTGTCAAGTTGTAATGTATCATTTGGTAATCATAATTCAACTAAAGATGAACTTCTTTCAGCACATAATTTCTTCATAAATAATCACAATAGCTATCAATTTTCAAATAATTACTCCAATTTATTTAAAATTGTTCAAAATGGATGTTTGCATGATTGCAATAAACAATTTTATTTAAAATGTTACTTTTTAAGCATAAATATTTATGAAACGAAACTTTGAGTAATTAAACTTCTCACGTAATTTACGAATTCTTTCATTCGTTTTTGCATTTCAGTTTCATAGAGCCGTACTCGTCCTTCCAACATGCCTGCTTGAGACGCTTGTGAATCTTCCTGAATATGAAGCATATTAACTGCTCCTCGCTCATTTTCCATTATCTGGAGCCAAAGTTGTTAATAGCTAAATAGAGCAGTTTTTTACTAATACTTGATGAACTTTGCTTCACTTCAGATTCATAAAACATCACAAACCTTTCAGAGCTTGAAAATGTTTCACAATTTATTTTTATTAAATTATAATTAAACTATTTAAAAAGATTATTTTCAGTTTTTTTTTCATAAAAATAGTACTCGACGTGAGGTGCTTGTTTGCGTTTGATTTACTACAAACGATGGTGGCGTAATATCATCTTTTATAATCTTTTTTAGCATTCGACCTGCAAAAGAATCTTGAATATTTCAGTTATGAATTAAATTCAAAAAATTTCATACTTTTTAAAAAGTATATATTAAAAAATAATCTTTTTAAATAGTTTAATTACTAAAAAAATTTTTGATATAACATACTAAAATTTTGAAAGTTAAGCACATATTTCTTTCTGTTTTCAAAAATAACTCGGCAAATATTAGAAGTCATTATTTATGCGTAGTACTATAACAATAAATAAATTTTTTCCGTAAGGTCAGATTATTACTTTTCACAGCAAAATATTTCGATCACTTACGTTCAGCTAAAAAACGTTTTGCTTGAATTTGCCCTCTAGCCTGCCTTGTTTCTAAATTATTGCTAAAAGTTAGATGAAAATATTCAAAAAAAAAAGAAAAATATTTGATTTTAGATTTTTCTTTGCTATTTATATTTGGTGTTCGAAGATTACTTTTGATTCCAAGACTATGTTTAAAGTGAATCCTTTACGGAAAAATTTTGAAGATGACAAATTTACAAATTAGATTATCAAACTTGAAAGTGATAGTCAACTTTGTTGCAAAGTATCGTACTTGCTTTTTTCCTCGAACTGCTGCTTAAATTAATTGCAGGAAAGACAAGTGAATGATTTGAAAAAATGGCAGTTTGAATTTCAGTTTGTTCTCTTAGCGAAAAATGAGAAATTTCTTTTTTTTAAGGTGAAAAACTTTACAAATTTCCTTTCTTAATTACAAAATTGTACCAAATAATTTCAATAAAAAAAGCAATCTTCGATAATTTTGATTTTTTTTTCGGTTTCTCACTTATTACTTTTACTTAAAATTGTGTCAAAGGTCATAAAACAACCTGGTAGAAGGACTCTCAGCGGCTTCTGTTTCTTCACGTGCCTAAAAAATTTCACATTCGTATTTGTAATATTCAATCATTTTGCATTTTATAAATTTTCAAACTACTACTGAAACTTTTTGCTTTATAAATGACTCAAAAAGAAATAATATCAGAATTATAAATGTAACTTACAGTTGCAGAAGGAGTTGATGGCATTTTGTCAGAAGTTGATACCTCAGTATTTGTTACATTTAAGCGTTGTTCGGAATATGCAACACTTTTGCTTTGATTAATTTGCATAAATTGATCTCTCCTTAAAATTGTCCAAATATAAAGCTTTACTAACTTCAATATAAGACTATTTTCTTATTTTTAAAAATTTAATCATAATCTAGCATGAAAATACCCAACAAAAGTTTAAAATTTTGCAATAACTGTTCAAAAATTAGTTTTACTTAAATATCAGTCTTATTTGACTATTATTTTTCAGCTATAGATTAGATTTAATAAAGAAACTTTATTATTTCATTCATTTTATTAAAATTTTATCAGCCAAAATAATTATTGTTTGCTATAATAACATGTATAATGTTGACATCAATATGTAAATTAAGTAAAGCAAAATGCATCCTAAAAAATTACTGTAGAAAATGCATGAGTTTATATTTGAAAGAGCATTCTCGCATAGTATCTTATCATCAAACACAAAGTGATTAGACTTTTAAATTTGAACTAAATTACATTTTTTATCCAAGTTCTTACCTGCGGATATTTTCATCAGCGAATGTTTGTAATGGTTGTGACAATTCTTCACTTTGCTACAAAAATGTACAATCTTTTTATTAAATTTTCAGATTTTATGCTAATTAGTTACTGTAGCTGATCATTTTATCGTATTTCACATTGCTATTACAGTTTTCAATAAAGGTCTGTATTTAATGAAATTTGAAATAAATAAAATGAAATTTTAAGAAATTGAAGCCTTTTCTCTGTTTGCTCGATGTCGGCAGCTTTGCCTTTTGCATTGAATCCTTCGGCAGGAATCAGCAAGAGGTTTTTCTGATGAACGATTCTGAAATTTTTGTCACAAGCACACAGAGATTATTTAGAAGCAAACAATTATAAAAATACTCTTAAAATGAAATTGAAGTTCCAATTTTTCTATCGCTTTATTTTTTGTTAGTTCACTAAATAGCAATATTAGATTCATTTAATATCTACTGATATTTCTGATCAGTAAAGCAGTTATTAATATTTAAATACACTCAAGAAATTTGTGAGATCCTTTCAACAAGTCAATCTTCTCATAATTATCCTCAAAACAATCTCTCTGAATTTACACAAAAAATAAAAAATTGAACACACATCTTCAAATCATGGATTCAACTTCATTTAATCTTTCTGATAATTTTTCTTTAAATTTTCGATGTGCAAATAATTTTGGAGCAGTAATATCCGATTCAAATATGATATAAGTCAATAAATCCACAAAAAATATGCAAATTAATTCATATGCACCTTCCTACTTTGTCTCATTAGCCCTCTCTTAAGCTGAGCGCACAACAAATAAAACAAACATAAAAATGAATCTATCAGCAATTTTCGTCTCCCTTTTATTCACTGCTTAATTGCAAAATTAAACAAATATTTATGAATTATCTAATCAATTTTAATAATTTAAAGTAATTAACTATTAACTTTATTTATTTACTTTTTTGGGGGTCAAATAAATTCAATTATGCAAATATCAAACTCGTATGAAATTTTTAACCAATTATTTGTACAATAATATTCTCGAAAAAAAAAATTAACACTCAGTTATTATTTACAAACGCTTAACACTTTTATGACTTTTTTCTAATTCAAATATAGCGAACAAAAGTTACTTACTTGTAAATTATTGACTTGATTTTTTTTCAATATATGAAAGTCTGGTAATCACTGAAATTAAATTTCAAACACATATATTTGTAAGATAATAATTGTTATCATAGACAAAATCAAAATCCCATTGTTTGTTACATATTCACTACAAAATTATTATTGTTTAGAAAAGATCAATCAGAATTTAATTAGTTTCATTGTGATATAGTTATCAGTATTATTAGTTTATAAGTAATTAGTATAGTACTAATAAATAATAATACTGATGATTTATAATACTGATAATCAATAATACTGATAACTAATAATACTGGTGATTAATAATAACAATGACATTTGTACTGAAGCAAACAATAATATACACAGTATCTCTATTTAAAATTGAGCATTTAAAAATATAATTAATACAAAAATTAATTTTATTGCATTGCAAAGCAAAAACAAAAATAAAATAAAATAGCTTACAATGTCATTGCGTAACAAATGAATTTTTTCTACTGTTGAAGTGACGATATTGTACAGAGATATCGAAGTTACACACATATATACATAGTATGCACATTTTTCTACATTATTTTTTTCATTTAACAACCTATTCTGTCGTCTTTCTAGTCATTTCTCACTTAAGATGATTAGATAGCAGTGATAGTTGTAGTTACAATAATCAAAGTGATATTAATAACATCAGACAGAATGATGCTATTTATCCACCTATATAAACACATTGATTCTTGTCAGTTGAACGAGTTTGTAATGTATGAGAAAGGTAGCCGATCTTACTTTCTAAGAATCTTAATTTTATTATGCCTATTTTATTATGTAATGTTCGTTATGGATAGTGATTGATTATAAATAGGTCAAATACGTTTGTTTTAACGTAATATGCGCCTTTATGAACTATATTTGTGCTTATTTATGGAATAAATAATCAATAAACTACATTGTTACGTGTAAATATGCGTATTAATAAACATGCATAATAAAGATATTTAAGTGATTATTCAAAAAAATATTTGTAAAACTAACAAATTACACTTTTTAGATCACAGTTTTTGTTTTGCATTGTAGAGAATTTAGAGAAGACAAAAACTTTTTCTTTTCTTTATCAAATAATGCGTTAAGATTATTTGCACAAAAGTTTTATCGAAAACTGTCATTGAATAATCGCAAAAATATTCATAACAGCTAGTTACTATACTTTGAGCATATTGTCTTTATTAAGAATTAGACAAGCAACGGCCTAAAGAAAGTTGAAAATAAGCATATTTACCCAGTTACTACTACTACAACTTGAAATTGTCAAAAAAGGAATATTTAATTTCGATATTACTTTTGCTATCACAAATATTGAACAGTGCTAACAAACTGATTGTAATGACAAAAATATCTGAATCAGAATTATAATATAATATACTTAGTCGGAATTATAGTATACTTAAATAAATAAAATAACTTCAACTCGACAATTTCGCCCGACAAAGTAATTTTGCTTTTTTTGTAAATTTTTTCTTTTTCCAAAACTTTTATATTTTCTTATTTTAATTTGAAAAGTAAATTTAGGAAAAAAAAGCATTAAATTGTTATATGCAACAATTTTTTGCTGTGTGAATAATCTGCACCTCAAAATGACCGATACAGTACTTTTTTTAACTTCCATCTAATTCATGTGATGAAGCATATTGCATTTAATGCTTCGATGCTGCGTGGAGCATGAAAATGCCTCATAATAATTTAAATAACAAAAGATATCTAAAAATATTTTTGTATTTTTCAGTAAGTCACAAGTTCAAAAAGTATTATTTACAATAAAATGAGCCATTCACAATAATGGGAAAGCAAGGTTTGATCCAAGTCATCAAAAATGAAATTATGGTAAGTATTCTTTTAATTTATCAATTTATTTTTATATATTAGTTATCAATACATAATTATATTTAAATATACATCTTTATATATTAATTATCAATACACAATTTTTATATATTAATTATCAATATATAATTATTAAAGAGCTTGTAAATAAAATTGCTAAAGACAAAAAATGATTCGTGCAAGCAGTTATTAAATCATGAAATTTCGCTACTTTTGTGTTTAATTGTTAAGAAATTTCATTTATGCAAAGTTGACAACAACACTTAATTTCCAAAAAAGTAATTTTATTTTATGAATTATACAAAATTAATAACTAAAAAAGATAACACATCGAAATTATTACTATTGTTGGCAGGAAGATATCAATGGCTGTCGTCGCGCTCAAAAAAGTTCAAGCAAATTATTCTTGAAGAAAGATGAGATGGATATTGTCGCATCAGTGATCGCTCCTTCCGCTGCAAGTGTGAATTCTACAACAGCACCACAAATATTAGCATTCAAAGGTTTGTTCAATTGCTCAACCAAACGTCATATTTTATTGTGCAAATTACTTTTACAGAAAAACTTACCAAAGAAAACTATTTAAATTTTACGTTGATAGAATTTTTTATTGGAATTACTTATAAAATATAAAGTAATTTTAATTTTGTACAAAATTATGACCTAATTCATATGATTAGATGAAGAAATTGTAACATATTGTCACAGTTTCTTAGCACTGCAAATTTCTTTTTCTAAATAATATATTTTTAGTAAAATATTCACTCTAAAGAGAAAAATAAACGAAAACACAAATACTAGTGTGAGATATATCTCAATGCTTGTAATTTATGTAAAATGCTTGCTGTAAGCTCAAAATTTAGGCCAGGCAGAAAATGTATTACGTGGAATGGATCCATCAGACGATTTACCGTTAATGTGTACTAAAAAGTGTATACCGTGTCATCGTTGTGGCTCGTCTATGAAGTTCTTCATGCGCCGAGTAAAATACTTAAATACTGTAAAAGTATGTCTAGCAACTATTAATAAATAATTTAATGAATTTTTTTTAAAAATAAATTTTAACAAGTTCAATATATCTTTTTTATAACTATTGTTATAACAAAATTTTTATTTTATTGACAAATATTCTGTTCTTTCATTTACCTCCGCGTGCTTTCATGTAATTTTTTTAAACAATTTTGTTAGGAATATCCAGCTTATCGTTGTATGAAAAAGAAATGCCAAACGTTTCGATCTCCACGTACATTAGCACGTGAGTGTAATATGCTATTACGCCAAGGTTTTGGTGACGGAAGATTGATGAGCGTTACACCAACTACCAATGCAACTCGACAACTTAAAGTAATGCAATTCAAGTATATTTGAAAAGTTCGAAATTAGGTGAAGTTCAGAAAATCTTATAAAACTAATTGAAAATGTTTATTTATTTTAGGAGGCATTTCCAGATCATTTTAATAAGCAAGAAATTGATAATCTACAACGATTTCCCATAAATTTCAAGGATGACTACGATGGTGGGTTTAGCGGGAACTTAAACTTTGAATTTTTTAGTGTAACATATTTATTTTTGATATTTATTTAACTAGCAAAATATTTTTTTAAGAGATTGGCAATTCATAATGACGAAGAATTTCCAACAATTGAAATGATTATTTGTTTGATTGGGCAATTAGACATTATTAATTATGATTATAAATAGCCTGATCAAAAATAATTACAGTTTCAATGAATTCTGAAGATATTTCATTAATTTTTGCTATTAGAGTAAGTCAACGATTGTTGCAAAGTATAAAAACTGCTTTCTGTTTGTCTATAATTGGTTTTTTTTTGTGTTCACATAATTATAACAAGGGTATAATATCAACTAAATAAATTAGCTTTCACTGATGGATTATTAATTTTTGAAATTAGGTAAGAACTTCAAATCAATAATTATTTATTCATTTGTTTAAACAAATAATTAATTAATTTGTCAATTATTTGAGCTTTCCCATATGATCAAACTCTGTTAGCTCATACAACTAACAGCAGCGCTGTTCGTGAGAGAGAAGCTTGGTACGCTTTAAAAAATGCTAAAAGATCATTAGATCTTCTCGCGCAGGCCGGTGATGGACTTTCATTACGGTTATTTCGTGTCATTGGCGATATCCACAGTATGGCAGTTCATTTCAGAGAGTTTGTAAACAGAGATGGTAAGTGAAAAGAAATTTTTTGATATTCTAATAACTGTTTTATTGCAAATTTTTGAGGATATATTGAAATTCATCGATGTTTACATTGTCTAACTGTATCTTTGAAAGTTTACTGAAGGTTAATTTTTTTTCAGCTATTAAGGTCAGACAAGATAAAGTTCAAATCAAATTGATTATAATTATAGAACCAATAAATGGCATATTATCATGCAGTGATAGAGTGATGGAAACAAGCGTAATGCATGAAGCTGAAGAAGAAAGTTATGATAGGTCATTCTCAATGAAACGATCCAGTGAAACAAATGATTTTGCTTCACAAGCACAAGGAGGAGATTCGAGATCATCGTTTGATACAGAACTGAAATCTGATACAAGCAGTGTTGACACATCCATTTCAATGAAGTTAATAATTACTGCAATAAGTATTAAATATTTTTAAATCATATCTAACTTATTTTGATTTTATTTTAATTAACTATGAAAGATTATCAAATTTTTTACATACTTTTATAAGAAATGCTTAATCAGTTTTCTTTTACTACAAAAAATATCCTAAATTGGCTTATATTTTGTTCAGTGCATACTTATGTTCCAAATACTACTTGCACCACTTACCTCTTTTCTTTATTTTTCATAATCATATATCTTACGTGAGGTCATTAATCATGACCTAATAGCAAATTTATAGAATGCCATCATCTGCATCAGTTTTATCTCCAAACATAACGCAAGTTCAACCATTACGTTGGATCAACATATCCCGTCATTCACCGTCTTTTAGCGTGAAAATGGTGGACAGTAATGGTAGCAGTTAACATATTCATCATTTTGTTTTGTTAATTACGTACTAAATTTTATTTAGCAACAAACATTAATATTGGAAAGTTTTAATTTCTTATTCAAAATAACTTTATTGTTATTAAAAGAATAAAATAATAAAGTTTGATCTACAGAAAAAGTGTACAGTACATGTTCAGTAACAAGACGAACAGCTGATCAAGAAAAGCATACGGTCGCTGAGCAAGCAGGCACTGCTGTCTATGAATCTTATTCGGTACTGTACAGTGAATTCAAAGTATCCAAAATTTTGATGAACTTCATAAAATTTGTAAGCATAAATTTCGGCGGAAAAACGAAAAATATACAGATTGAAATTCTTTCAAAGTGATAAAGAGAAAACCATTATGATAGACTTAATAAAAGAAATCCTGACTGCAAATCCAAAAAATTTTGTAAAATTAATTTATTAATCGAAAACAAACAGTGTCACTAAATGAAATACAATTTATGTTATTTAACTTTGATAGTATTTGTTATATTCAATACTGTAAATGAACAAAAAACGCTTGAAAGACAATTACTGTCAAACTTTTGTTACCGAAAAAATATTCAGAAATTGCATAAGTAAACTACGGAAACAGTCTGTCACTGTAATTTTATCAGCTAACGGTAAAACAATAAATACAAAAATAATACGGCTGCTTTCAATTCTAATTAATATTAAAATTAACATTTTAAGTTTTTATATATTTTATTCAGAATGGTACAAATGGTAATAATACGCATGAAACTGCAATGTCGACCAACCACATTGCAAAGCAATCAGCATCAATCTCCAACGTTATGTATGATGAAGCATCAACAAGCTATAACTATACTGTAGCACCAGATATTTCTGTAAATTTGTTATATATTCATTTTGGTTATCTACAAAGTTTTCAAAAAGCAAGCATAATTCAAAAAAGATTAAATTATATTTTTAGTATTTTTTTTACAGAGCGATCACTCTGTATATAAAATTTCAAATAATTGTAATACTAAGAGTTTGCGTTAATTTACTTTCAAAGTACAAATAATCATGAAAATGCTTACTTTTACATTTTGTTATTCACAAGAAACAAACAAGTTGTATGCTTATTTACTTAGGAGACAATTCAGATTTTTTTCCATTAGTAAATAATCAAAAAATATTTTCCTGATTACTTTTAATGCCCACTTCATCACATATTAATAATGGGTTATTAATAAAGCATTCGCTTAATTTTTGAGATTACGGAATCAAATATACAAGGAAATACAAATGGCAATAATGTAGAAAGCAGAAAAAATGAAGAGCCAGTATCTATTTATGTACGGCCAAGTGAATTGTGCTTTGACGATGTCGCTGATGGAGGCGAAATACTTAGCGAATTTTTCATGCCTTCACCTTCAAATTTTCATGTGACAAAATGCGATACGAATTGCGATATTAATACAACTGTTTGTTTTTTTCTTGTCTTTTATTGTTGTCTTCATTCCAAATGGATTATTAATTACAATTTTATTTGAATAAATGAAGTAAATCTTTTATGAAAGTCTTGAAATTATGACTAAATATTTTACAAAAGTCTTTTTTATCAGCTCAACTGTAAAAAAACATTTTTGTTGTATTTGAGTAGTAAAATAAGTAAATCTTTTCAAGATACTTTTAAGAATGAACTAATTTTTTGACAAAAACCAATGAAATTATGAATTTTCAATATATTCAATACTTTTGGTTGCAATCAAAATTTAAATAAACAAATTTAAATAGAATTTTATTCGTGGATCGTCTTTGAATGCATATGATTTTGAAATAGTGAAAAAATAATAGTGATAAATAGTAATAATTTAACTGCATATTGATAGTATTTCGTTGTAATGGAAGTAATTTGCATATTTATTATTTTTGAATTCAGATGATCTCGCCATGTTCGAATATGCAACCAATAGTATCGTTTTCGCAGCCTTGGAGTTTTAGTTTTGCTTATGACAATAACAAAGAAACAAATTCTCACTCTCAAGGAGCAACAGCTACAATATGTAAATTTAATCCTTTATTTAAGTATTCAAATCATTTTTTAATTATCAAAATTTAAGTGATAATCACTTAGTGTTAAGAAAATTTGGTTAAAACTACTTGTAGCAGAAATAAATGAGTAATTTGCAATTATTCTAGAAAAATTTGTGTGCTTTTATTAATTGCATAAGATAATTTATAATTTAAAATTTATAGTTAAATAATTTATAATTAAAAAAAGAATTTTATCAGAGTTTTTAAGCATATTTTATCAAAAAACTTTTAAAATTGCTACGTAATATAAATAGAATATATTTCAGGTCCTCTATAAGTTACTACATAGCTTTTTATCAGTGATTTCTAAACAGTTTGGTGAATAGAAGAAGCTAAAGGACCAATGCAAGCAACTTCAATGCTTTTCTTATTAGCTAAAGATAATAGCTTTCATTTCCAATACGTGGTGATATTCATCATATTGAACCAAGAATACTTTATCATGTCCATAACGATAACAGTATTTTGTAACTTTTTTATATATTTCATGCCTTTTTGGCACATTTTCAAAATTTGCAAGCTATTTTTCACAAAATTTTCTGTTTTTAATTATTGTGTAAAATTAGCACATTCCGGTCATTCATTACATACTTTTGTCACTTAAAGTGTAAAATACGGGTTATTTTCAGTAGAGTTATTATTTTATTATCAGCAGTGAGTGATATTTTATCTGGTGAAAAATTTTTCAAGCCAACTTAAGGTCAATTTTGCTAATTATTAAAGTAAATATTTTGTTAAATTTTTACTTCTTGCACCTCAAATAAAGATAATTTGCTGATTTCAGCAAAATAAAATCCTTCAGAAAGTTATGAGCAAGCCAGGTTTTGCTTGTTTTTAACTGAATTAGTTTGAGAATAAAGTTGTAATACATTTTTTATAAACTGTGCTAAGCTATCCTTTGATATTGCATTCGTTGTATTTAAAACTGTATTTTTTTATTATGTTTTTGAGTTCAAATTTATGTTTTTTGTCTGCTCAAGTAAATTCATAACTTCACAAACTTCATACACAAGTACTAAATTAGGCAACAAAGGTTAGGATGACATTTGACCTCATGAAAAACAAAAAATGCTTAATAATGAAAATATTTGTCTTATGAAGCTGCAAAAAGTATTATTAAGCTGGAAATGCATAAAATAAGATGCAAAAGTGTCAATAGAAATAAAAAGGCTGTTTTTTGAAATTTTTTGATGAAATTTTCAGTTATAAATTTTGATATA
>UYYF01000570.1:0-11642 GCA_900618365.1 Thelazia callipaeda
TAAAATTTGCAACCCATGAGAGCCAGTTGATATAATAATGTCCATGCATTACCAAAATTAATTCTAATTATTAAAACTTTTGTTAGATGAGAGGTTGTTGTCAAAGTATTATAAGTAAATCTCTAATTATATAGAAAACCAAATTCAGGTTGTAAAAAGTATAGAAAGCGCCTAGTTTATAAGTGAAAACTGGAAGAAAATGAGACATTTCCTGGACATTTCTTGCTTGAACTCCGTTAATTGTCCCTTTTTCAGGTACCTACGTAAATATAAGCTAACAAAAGGAATATCGACATAAAATTGCTCCAAGTCTGATTGATGAGAAAGGAAACTAAAACAGAAAATAACGGGAACGAAGCATATTTATTAGTTATTATTTACTCTGCCAGTTTCTTATATAAATTTAATACGCTGAATGTGAGTAAATAGTTGCTGTTCAGTAAGCCAAACAACTGCATTAAATAAAAAAGATTAATTAAAATGAATCAAAATATAGTCTTATAAAATAATAATAATGAAATGCAAACTTTTTTCTTTCATATGGATAAAGAAGGCAAAACTTTCTCCCTTGCTACTCACATTTGCATATCAAGTGACTGCAATGCAAATTTTCATCAGAATAAATCATTAGTTAAAGCTGAAGCAAAAAAATAAATAAATAAATACCTGACCTGACTTGGCCCGAATCTGCTCATCTGCATTCACTGTAATCAATCCATTTATCATGGAAAAGAATGAACTGGAAGTAACTGCGAAGAAAGAAGTGGCGCGAAGCTCTGTTAATAGTTGGCTTTTTCGTCTTCAACATAAATTTTTCCAGCATATATAAAAAGCCTGTACTTACCTTACTAAATCTAACTTTTACATTATGTTATGACAACAGCGCCATACCATAAAGTAAAGTTAGCGTGAGTAAGATAAGTATAAGGCTTTTTCATAAGGATAATCACTGTTTTTCAGCACTCTGCACAAAGTTAACTTTGAATTGGCATCAATCAAAGAATAAATATGAGTTTATTTGAGTAGTTTTCGAGTGCAGCTTGCAAGGAGTATTGGCATCTATTGCAAGGCGATATTCAGAAATTGGAATTTAGGTAGCAATAATAATGCAAACAAAGCAGATGAAATAGAACTTTATCAAATGAGTGTGTCAGCTCAACCGTTTCCATCAGAGGTCAATGAGGTAACTCTCAGCGAAGAACCTGAATTATCAGAAGGTGATCTCACTAAGGAGGTTTGTCACATTGAATTCATTACTAAGTCATTTAGAAAATATGGTTCCACTCAACGATTGCCATATACTTTGACAAGAATTACTGTCACTGCTGTTGTATCAGTAACTGTTTACTGTTTACTTCCAACAAAAATCACACAAATTTTTGTTTATCATAGCAGACTGTCTAAAGGCAACATTTCAGTTATCGGATATGACAGATATGGAGGCAGAAAACTATTCCATCACCTCATTCTCATTCTCTAGCAACAAAGTAGCAATTTAATCATTATGAATCTTGTAAATTAATATTTATTATATCAACAAAAATTAATTATAACAACAAAAGTTGTAAAATGGTTTTGAAGTTTGTCATCAAAATACCATGAAAATGATGTTAAGTAGATAACAGAGAAATTTGAATTGCTGCTAATCCGATTAACTGTAAACTTTGTTTCCTCTCACGTTTCACGTCAATTTTCTTGTTTTCTAGCTTATAATACCAATGATAAAAGATCCGCGTGTTCGAATACTAGCGATAATGAACTTCTTAGTAGCTCTGACATATTTTGGCATATTCATTGCTACAGCAATCAATGTTATCAGACTTTACAATGCCAATAATCTGGTATGAAAACATTGCATTGCAAATGTATGCACCAAGTTAAATTAGTGCCCGCTTTTCAAAATATATGAAATAATAAATTACTAAAATTGTTAAATCAACTGCTTTTAAAAGAGAAAAACTGACAGATAAAGAAGTATTTAAATCGAGAAATGCCATGTTTGTATCAATGGAGTGACTGGAGTACATGCTCGGAAACTTGTTGGTCAGCGTCAATGCCTACTCGTTCACGTCATGTTATTAAAAAAAGCATTTTACACGCAAGTGGTAAATTCCGCAGTTGTCCTGAAGGAATTGAACAAATGGTCGAAACGATACCTTGCAATGTTTACCGGTATTATTATTAGCGCAGCCTCGTATTAAAATTCAGAAATTAGTTTAAAGTTGAATTTTTTACTGCTAATTTTGCAAAAAAAATTGATTCATTAAATTTTTATAACACAAAATTAGTTTTAGTTTTCATACTAAATATTTTTTGATGCAACAGATGCCCAATGTTTCTGAGCTCATTCAACTGGACCAACTGCATCTACCACGATTTAGCTTATCGTGAAAAAGCTGGTTGCTATCAGATGCGCGACTTACCCACCAACAACCAGTTAATCTACATCGACACTGAGAATTTTATTCGAACTTGTGAATGTCCTGATTACATTCCCTAAATTTCATTTACCTTTTTCGCGCTCTGTTCAGTTTGTTAAAAAATTGTTAAATGCTTTTAGTTTGTTGTTGTTTTTGCTATTTTACTTGCGGAATGCAAACAGTAATGCCTGAAAAATGGTATACTTCAGCAACTAACTCATTAAAAAGCCTGGCATTACTGATATTTTGGTAGGTTATCAAAGCTATAAATTTTCTTCATCTTTTTTATCTGTAAATTTTATCAGCAATATAAATTTACAATTAGTTTGTCAAGATAAGATCAGTGTATTAATTATAAAATAATCGCTGTGTACGAAGTAGTTTTGAAAAGCTGAATAATATTCGTTCTTTTTTTTGTCAAAACAAAATTTATTTTATATTAAAACTAAACTTCTCAAAAAAAATTTTTCAATTTTGTAAATCAAAAAGTATGCATAATTCACTTTGTAGAAAGCAACAGTTGCCTTATAGAGTGATTTTTTTCATACTTTTAGTAAGCACTGTAGTAAACATCATTCATATATTCAATGCATTACAAACTTCCGAAGGAACAATAACACTTTCAAAATTTTTGAATTTTATTGACTTTAATCATGTCTGCTGGAAGTTACTCTTAAATCTCTAGCTTTTCTAATAGTCTCACATATTTTTATGCAAATTTATGTAATTTCAGTTATTTTTATATTGCAAATTAGTAGTTTAATCAAATGCAATTTTGTGAATCGGTCGATTATCTATGGATATTCAGAATTCACCGCAACCTTTGAACCAAGATAATCAAGATTCGTTTGATTTTTTAAAGTGTATCATAACATTTAGAAAAAAGCTACGATTAGACGTTGAGTTGCGATGAAAATTTATAAGAAGACGAATCTTTGAAACTCTAACATACTGTTTGTAATGATTGAAAAATTATTTGCTGCGTATTTGCGGCTTCTAATATTTAGCATTAATTATTCATGGTTAAATGTATTTGCTTGTTCATCAACAAATAGAATGTAGCATTAAGTTATTCCATCATGAGTTAGAATCATGAGTTAGAATCACGACCTTCGCTCACATAAGAAAACTTCACTTTTCAATTATTTCCAGAAAAAATTTTGCTGCCATTATCATTATCATTATCATTATCACTACCTATAACTAATATAATTTTTTTTCTTTAAGTGACGAAAAAAAATTATTTGAAACTGTAGTACCTCACGGATACGCTCACAAATCATCATTAATAGCAGCAGCTATTGTGAGTTTTAACGAGCAAGAATTAGAGCAAAAAACTCTCGATGAAGAACCTGAGTTCAAAGAAGGTGACCTGACTAAAGAGGTCAGTACTAGTAAGAATCTAAAATCTTTTAATGAGTGAAAAAAAAGAAGCAAGGTAGCAAGATAGATTAAACCTCATATTGAGAATATTTTTTCGAAACTTTTCACCTAACACATCAAAGAATTAAAATTTAATGTAAGCATTTTTTAGCTATCTGACCTCACTGATGGAGGAGAAGTTGTAGTATCTTGGACTTTACTTTCTGCGTGCGCGGTAATTTAAGCTTTAGTTTTTTAGCCTTACAAATTTTTTCCACATTTCACCTAATCAAACATATCCCAAAGCAGTAAGCAATTTTTGATAAAAAATGAACTTGACAGTAACTGATTACAGTTAATCTTTCAAATTTGTTGTAGAGAGCAATGAGAGATCCACGCATACGAAGATATATTCTTTTTAACTTGATCTTATTAATAATATGCTCAAGTTTATTTGTCATAACAATCGTTTATGTGATCAAAGCACTAAACATCAACCACACGGCACGTTTATTTTGATAAAAGTTGGATGCAAGGATTGTATTTGTTATCAGTGGAAATATTTTTACCTTCGATTTTTTTCCCAACAAAAAACAAATAATCAAAAAAAATTTCTCGTGATTTTGAAACGAATATTTGGTACAAAGTTAATTACCACTGAAAAAACCAGAAATTCTGATCAAGCACTCAAAATTTCTATATTTTAACCAAAACGACAAATTTTGTTCTTTAAAGTTGACATTTTGTTTGTCTTAATAATTCTGTTCCTTGACAAAATTTGCATACTCAAAAAATCCACAAGGTACTGAAGTGAAGATGTGCAATTTTATCAATGGATGAAAATTGGGATTAATTTGAATACGGCAATTCATAGATTGCAAAATTATCAATGATTGAGTCACCGTGTATGTATGAATGGAGTCATTGGAGTCATTGCTCAAAAACTTGCATGGAAGGCTCGTCAATGCCAGTGCGATCACGTCACGTAATTGCAAAAAGTATCGTTCAGGCATGGGGCCGATTCCCTGCTTGTCCAGAAAATCTGGAGACACTTACAGAAACAATGCCTTGCAATATATATCGGTGCGATATTATTTTTTGCTATTTTAAAAACTAAAACTTGTTTTGCTTGAAAAAATTTCTAAACTTCTACTTAAAAAAGGTATGTCTAAATCATATTACAGATGTCCAATATATCTTAGTTCAATCACCAAATGGACACAGTGTTTTTACAAAGATCCATCACGAGGTCCTGCTGGTGGTTGCTACCGAATACGCGATATTCCTACAGAAAATCAACTCATTTACGTGGATACTAATGATGTTATAATGGATTGCACATGTCCTGACATTATGTTTTAAACTATTTTTCATATTATTGCTAAATTAGTGTTTACTGAAATAAATTCTGCTTTTTAGTTTATTACCAACAATTCATCTGTTAAGAATTTATTATTTACACGAAATCATTATGTAATAACTGAAAAGATAAAATTGGTTACTTAATTATTAATTGCAGTACCAATGATAAAATAGTCAATTGCAATTTAATAATTCAACAATTTGAGTCGGAATGTGGGGCTCGTTTTCTATTTAAGTGTATTTGAATTTGATTAAATCAAATCTCTACAATTCAAAATAGAAAGTATACTCTAACTGTCTGTAGTTTTTGAAATTTAACTCTAACTGTAGTAATTAAAGCAAAATAGTCAGAAAAATTAATGACTTAATAATTCGTAACGGTCAAAATTGAACAAGCTGAAGGTTGAAGCTCACTATTGTCACTTGGTCACTTCAACAACTGCTGTCGTTGTTTCTGTTTGCGGAACTTGCAGTTCACATGTAACCCCGAGAGTTCCAATAGGACACTCACGGCATTCTACTAATGCATCAGAATTAATAAAACATTCTCCTCCATTTCTGAAATTCTCGAAAACATTGAAGCAATTTTTGAAAAATTTGTAAGCCATTTGAATCTATTCATAATGGATTGTTACTAATTGTTGCGTTCTTGAAAATCTGCTAAAATTATTTTTAGTAACCAGTTTCTGAACTGACCAACAAAACAGATGCAAACAAATACTGACAGTTCAAACAACAAAACAGACTAATCAAAAGAACAGCAGAAAATATAAACTAAGATTATTAAACTGTGAAACATAGTTGTGTTCTAGCAAAATCATCTCAAAGTTTAATCCAAAACTTTTTTGAATTGTTCTTTTTGGCTAAGATTACTGCACCTGAAGAATAAAAATTAAGAGAGTAAGTAGTTTGAATTGTTATGGAACAAATACTGAAAGAATTGTTATGGAGGTGATCGAAGGCACATTTAAATCTCGCTATCCCGAATAACTGAATTTTCATTGCGATTTTGATGCTTCCTTATTCTCATTTCTTTTTCAGACACTAGCACAACTAGAAATGTTGGACTTACGGGCATGGACATGGATTACAATCTTCCAGCGTGCCCTGAGTTGCGTCTCCGTAGAAACCTTGCATACAATTTTCGCAATTGTTTCCTATTGTATTGTGCAAACAATCCTGAGACATTTCTAATTTTGGAATTTTAGTAGAATCTCTAAATCTCAGAATCAGTTGGCAATTTTCATAGTTTATTAAATATTGCTTAAATGTAGTAAATTTATATCTTTTTTGCAGATGTACTCATTCAGCGTAATTTACCGTCAAAATTCAATTGCTTTTTGGAGAGTGAATTTCGAATTGTTTTAATCGCACAAAATTTGATTCAGAGAATAAATGCTTCAGACTTCAATTTAGCTTCATCCCCTCTCACAGTGCGTTTAACAATCTCCAATAGTTTTGAGTGCTTAAAAGTGTTTTGGAAATAAGTTCCGTCGTAAACTTTAAAAGTTGTAAGCAAAGATTACTAAGCAGCGATCATTTTCATCACACTTTGAGGAATGTTTGTTGCAAACACATTTCTTGTCTTCAATGTCTATCCCATTTACAATGCAACCTTTCTCACCCAACTTGGCGTCGCCTTCAAATCCATCTATGCATCTAAAATGTACACTACAATCTACTGTGCTATCTCCAAAAGTAATGCTTTCTATTAGATGGTTTTCTTATAGTTCTTAAAATTTTAACTTGGAAACAACCGAATGTCCAAATTGATTTAAGAGCGAGAAAATTTGAAAGAAATCAAGACGAGAGTGTTTGGTACAAACTAGTGAATGTAATAAATCAAGATATCTACCCAGTGATAACTAGAAAAGTTTTTTTTACTTTTACTTTTCACATTGTACTCCGAAAGTGTTATCAGCACAGTTTACACACTGATAAGTTAATGGATTACAGACAGATGAGTGACCATTACAAAAACAATCACCCTTGTAGCCAAAATAGATTCGATTGCAAATTGGGATTGATTTTCTGGAAGCATAAACTAAAATTAATATTTTTACTTTGATTCTGAAATTATTTAATCAATTGAGCAACTGAGAATGATCAAGTTAAAATGAATTAAGAAAATAAGAGCCTAAATAATCATAAAGGCCTTACTCAGCCTTTATACGGTTTTTGTCATCTTTTATTTCAGCAGCATACATTGCGAGCTCGGCGCTTAGCATCTGCGCACTGTAATTTCCATCCAATTTACGCTCTTGTAGCTTCTGTAAGTTTGGAAATTAATATTTCTTTCAAATTATTAGTTAATGAATCATGAAAAATTGCAAGTGTTAAAGTAATAATGACACAAACAGTTTTTTTTTTAATTTTAATTAGTATTTTTGATTCCATTATAATTTTCGAGCTCTTGAAGTTACTTGATTGTGCATGCATTTCATACTTTATCAGCTTGACGGCCAAACTTACTGTAGCTATCTCATCGCCAAACATTCGGAAAATGAATCTTTTACAGCTGGATTGAATAATCTTCTCTGCGAGTAGTTTCCGTTCACTGTTAGCCTTCTCATAAAATTCAAAAATGTGCTCATAAACAGCTCCATCGCTTACTTCATAATTTTGGATCAGATCACCCAGTTCAAGTTTCTGCAAACACACGAAACGTTTGAGATCTTTCAAGAATTAAAGCATAATTGAGTGATAAGATTATTACAGTAATGGAAATGCCTACATTCAACATATAGTGTTTCACTCTTTTCTGCTCTAACAAATCTAAAATTTTATTTTTCTTGGTAAACTTTTAAAATCAAAGCAAACTTGATCAGCAGTTAGCCACGTGGTCAAATCAGCTAGATCGAACTTCTTCACTTTGTATACTTTCTGACAAAAAATGCGCACTTGATCAGCTTCATTGCGCAGATCTTCACTTTTTAGATTTCCAACAAGCTGAGTATACTTAGCTATTAGCAACTCTACTGATCCCAACTGCTGATACATAGTCTTCAATAAGGCGAGACCATCCACTCCAAAAAGATCTTCCACGCGATTTTGACAAAGTTGTTTGAGATCTCTTCAATGTCACTGCCCCATTATTAAAAATTAAAGCGCGAATTTTTGAATTTCATTTTTTCTTTGCTCAGAAAAGTTGACAAGAAATTTTACGGTAGTATTCTTCTGAGACAAATAATGTATTCTTTTAAATGATTAAACTTTAAGTTATACCTTCACTTTCTGATCTTTCATCAATTTTTGTTTACTGCAGAGCAGTTTAAAATTTTTCTAATATTTTTTTGTTCTTTAAAAAGATGTCTAATCCAAAAGCAATCACCTGCTCCACTTCTTTGAACAGTTTTCACTTCAAGAACTACTAATAATTGTAAAACAGACTATGACTTAAATTTAATTTGAAACCAAAGTGTAAGAATAAAAATAGTTTTTTTCTGAAGGAATTTTGAAAGAATAATAATAATAATAACAATAATAGTTATAATAATAATAACAATAATAGTTATAATAATAATAATAATAATAATAATACGAGATAAAACAAAAATATTACTCTGTCATGTTTTCTTTAGTGACCGAGTCGAAATTTTCAATGTAACTTGATATTTTCGCTAAAATTTGACTATTTTGTTCACCTCGAGCCAACATCGTACCAATTTCTGCTTGCTGAAAACTGATTTAAATTGCATATTTTTACTGTAAATTCACTTTAATAAATTCTTCTATATATAATCATCTCTAAATATTAATTTTGAGAACTGTACAGTCTTCAAACTTTCTCTATTTTACTTGTTTCTCAGTAAGCCAATGGATAATTTTGGCAAATGAGGCATTTCCATCCGTTGTCTTGAGAAGCTGAGGTATCGATGTCTGGTTGGGATTGGACTTCTGTATAGGTAAGCAAACTGGAGTTACCTAAACTTTCATTTTTTTGGCAAACTATGACAATGATTGTTCTTCATCCAATTATCAATTAAAAATAAATGTGAAAGGTACTTTTTAACTTAAATTTTTTGAAAAAGCAAAACTGATGCTTGACAAAATTTTACTGCAATTAACTTCAAAAATCCCCATGTACCATATCAGCGTATTTTCTGCTTGTATCACTCAAATTCGTATGAAACTCCTTCAGCTCACTGATGATTTCAGTCTCTGATTCATTGAATTTGTACATTTTCTCAATTAATTCTCGGCCTGCACTACCCATTACAGCTTGTAATAAGTCCTTGCAAGTTTTTTTGAAACTTTCCAAAGCCTGACAGTGTTCGATTCAATTAAATTACGACCGAATTAACTTTGTAAATCAACTTTATTCCAAGACAAACTAATCATAAAGTTTGGGGAGAATGCGAAGAAACTTCGCGGGAAATGAACTTTAGTTCTTCAAAAAGGCCTGAATCGAAGCGCCTTTGATGAATCAGTTAGGGAATGAAGGAAATCAAAGCAAAAGGGATGAAAATCAGAAATTTGATGCAAAGTAATACAAAATATACAATGAAGAAATTTTCAACAAAAAAAGTTTTGCCGCCAAAATTTTTAGCCAATTCTTTTGAAATAAAGTTTCAAAAGCGTAGCAATACCTTTGAAGGTTTAAGTTACTGCAAAGTTGACTTTATTTTTTCGTAATTATGTTAATACATAATTCGATTCAAATTTTCAGCATTTAATACTGTAGAAAGTAAGACTAATCTCTTTTTTTAGCAATAAATTTTGCTAAAAAGTAGTATATTTACAGTTTTTATATAACTCACTAATTCACGTAAATCACCGTAAGTGCCTAACATCAGCGTATGTGCTTTATGCAAAACCACTCCAATGTCATTTGTTGTGTGGTACAGTTGATTCAATATAGAAACTTGCTCTGGTGGTAACCATTTTCGAATATTCAAATCGCTAATTATTATATTAGCATTTTGCTTTGAAAATAGTTCCTGAGGAATAATTAATCGCATATTTTGTTCTGAAACAAGAAAATATGAATTTTCCACCAGCTAAATTTACAAAGCTTTAATCACAGTGGTAGTTTAAAAATGAAAAGTTGTAGTCTACTGTACGTATTGAAATTAAATATTCTGAAAATTCAGATGAAATTTAGAATGCAAAAAAAAAGATGATTTTCAGATGAAATTTGAATGCTTAGATGAATTTGATATCATCTGAAGATTTGATGATTACAATGAGATGAGGATGCTTAGCTTGAAGACAATAATAATGAATTGTGGTAATTTCAGCAATATCATTTCTGAAGCTTTTGTTGTTTAACAAATTTTTACTACTATAAAAAAAATTCTTCCAGGTTGATTTTTTTGAAGTAGAAAAGATAGAACTTATAAGAATTAATCGTGATGGGGTCACATTTCCCACCATTTTCGTTAAAATTTTGTGTTTTTATTGGCTGCAAGTTCATCACAGAATTTCGTCTCGGCCTTAATGCCAACTGTCTTTTTCGCCAAAATGATGTCCCTTGACCTTCGATAAACGAGTAGTAGTCATTTTGAGCGGAGAATAATGCAGGCTGAAATTTATCAAGAAGTGATTCGAAACTAAAAATATTTGATGACACTAATATTTGAAAATGACAGAATTAAATGAGACTAATAAATCTTTCGGCAAAATTAATCTAAGGAGTCAAAAATAATCACGTCATGTGGACTGCACAAAATGTTTTAAAAATTCTTATTTTTGACCGAAAAGTTTGTAAAAATGATGAGCTTTACCAACAGTAGGAGAAATTTACTCAAAGCCATCACGGTAATTCTTGAAGAAAAATCGTGATAATTTTGAAAGTTAGACTCAGATCAATTTTAATAAAAAAGCTAGCCAAGTGTGTATGGCTGAAATTTTTGAACAACTGAATCACAAAATCTATGAGTATAATCTCAATGATTTTAATTCCTCTCAAAGATGATCAGTTTTGATTTTAGCTTAGCTGCACTGATTTATAAAGAAATAGAATTGTTAAAATATCAGTGGTGCTAAACAAAACTGCGTTGATCAGTTTAATAATAAAATGATTATCTTAGATATTTTGATGAAGCTATTAATCCTAACATTCTTAACATTTCTTAAACACTTGAGTCAGTTTAATTTTAAAATTTTAAAAATGAAACTAATCCTATTGGACGAACAGTGATTTCTTTAATAAAATTAGCATATTGGTAATTTTTTCAGAATATTAGGAACGAAAATAATGAATATTCATTTGATACTCTCTAAATATTGGAATTTGAAAAACGAACCGCGAAAAGTTCGAGAAGAATGGTCAAAAACAAAAGTAGCATGTCTTCGCTAGGCAAGTCACCCAAGACAATATTAGCAATTTTCAGAGCAATGCCAATATTATCACAAGCCGCGAGATCTTGAACTAAAGCTGCAGCTTATGACTTTTACTTCGAGATATCTGTGGCAATTTATATCATTACATCTATTCGCTCATTCATTTATTTATCTACCTATTTATCTATCTGTCTATCTATCTATCTATCTATC